>JALIZH010025605.1:0-36807 GCA_030522465.1 Rhipicephalus appendiculatus
CCCAATTAATTTTGCTGTTTCTGGTCATCCATTTTTGGCATATGTAAATGAAATTTCTGACGGAACTGTGTTTTTGTTTTTGTTGTTGTGGAAGCGTATGAAATACAATTTTGCAAACTGCTTAACTTTTCATTATCTACAATACGTGTCCGTGGTGAAGAGAATAAAACCTGGACATTTCTTAAAGTTACATTGATATTTCAAAATGGCAAAAAAATTCTTGCTTTGTTCACGTTAATACTATTTTGACTCATTCGATGGATTACTACAGCCACCTGCACCTTAGCATCTCTTAGGCTGCTCCCACTTTCGCCACTCTTACACTCCAGCACTTGACAGAAGAAGAAGTATCCTTAGAAAAGTAGCAATGGAACTGAGGCACCACAGTTTTGGCATCTTGCTTACGACCGAGATATTGAGCCACACGAAACGTTCAGAAGAAAGCGACTTCTTTTTTTGCAAAGCGGGGATACTAGAGTGACGCAGAAATCAAAGCGGCAATTGAACTTGTCGGCCCCTCTAGTCACAAATTTTGTCTCCAAGAAAAAAAAATCACATAAATTGTAAACTATCAGGTTGATGTCAGATGCAGTAGAGAGGAAGAGGCTGCATGTTACAAACATGAACACGTGATCATGTGTTTATTATATGGGAAGAGCTTCACGGATTGTCAATCCGTGCGATGGAAGGAGTCCATTAGAAAAGAAAGAAGAAAAGGTAGTTCACGTTGTTTCATTGAGATGTTCAGGACTCTACTGTAGCAGTTCTTGAAGCATAAACTAAAGCAGATATCTCAAGCTGTGTCGACGCAACCTACCAACATTTGTACTATTTGGGGCGCATTCCCGGCTCATAGCAATAATCGCCACGTATTCAGCATGCCTTGCTTCGATTTATTGCTGCCCACCCACTACTTCAGAGAAGGCGTGCATGCTATCAACGAGGCACATCCCTCTCGATAGGGAAGCTGCCAACCGTTATTTTCCGAGAAAAGGAGCAGAAGCAAGCGGCAAGGTTTCCCTTTTCTAAAACACATTCGAAATGCTGTGTGTGGCTCTATTAAAGGTGTAACGGACGCAGCTCAAATAGTACGCGGTCGACAGCGTAATGCAACGTAGTACCTGCGCGGCGGCTGCATTGAGATGTTCGAGTGCCCGTTGTAATGTACGTTCGGTATGGGCAACTGCGATATTCAAAAAAATGCCCCCCACCTCCCCGAAGGGAATCGTGAGGAAATGCGAATGCACCGACTTTTGCCATCGCCTTGAGAGGCGCCCAGCCAGCGAACGGTCGAGAGTGAGGCGCGAGCGAACGGGAGAGTGGGGGCGCAGGGAGGAGAGAGAGCGAACGGCGAGAGAAGGAGCGGCGAAGCACTGCACCTACCCTCTCCTACACTCTCTCGCGCCACATGCTCCGGTTGCTAGGGGCGAGGATAAGCGCGCGCGCCCGCAGCTGTTGCTATGGGAAAGGGAGTGAGAGCGGAGAGATAAAAAATTACACCATCTTCCGCTAAAGGGAACCATGTGTAGATGTGAAGCAGCGGGCGCTAACGCTTACACCGGCGGCGGCGTTGACGCTGGCGCTCATCGCAGCGTTGCGCAGGAGAGAAAAACTGGGGATGCGTAAAGCACGCGGTGATGGAGCGGTGTTTCCTACTGGAACATGCCAATCGCTGCTAATGTGCTATGAGAGACAGAAGACTCCGACTGGACACAAAGACTCGCAGTCCGCTTTTAGTTAACGCGCACGCTGCGAATTTTTATTGTTCAACAACGCACAGGAGAAATCTCCCACCGGCACCACCTTGGAGGTCAAGATCCATTGCCATATATACGGGGTGGCCAGTGAACGGTTGTGCAGCGCGAGCAGTCGGTTTTTTCAACCAAGAAACTTCGCTAGCAGGCGCTGCCTGTGTCGGCATCGCGAGGCGAGAGAGGGGGGGGGGAGCGTAGGAGAGGAGAGAGAGGGGGCGCGCATGCGCAGTGGGAGTGTGGATGCTGCGGGCAGAGATGCCTAGAGATGAGAGGGGGGAGCGTAGGAGATGAGAGAGAGGTGGGACGCGCATGCGCAATGGGGAGTGTGGACGCCGCAGGCAGGGATGCCTAGAGGAGAGAGGGGGAGCGTAACAGGGGAGAGAGGAGGCAGGCGCATGCTGCAGAGGGTGTGGTTGCCGCGGGGAGGGATGCCTAGAGGAGAGAGAGGGAGAGAGGAGGTTTTTTATTTTTTTAAAGGGTTTGCGCATGCGCAGTAAGGGTGGTCACGCCGCACACCACCACCACCGTATTAAGCTTCGCCATAAGATGCTTCACATCTAACACCTGCCGGCACTTACCTCCTCAACCTATTCCCCTCCTCCGCGGACAACGCTGGACAACGCCGGATGCCTGACGTAGCCCGACTATGAAATGCATTCGCATTTAAAACCCACTGCGATACTTCGATAGTCCAAAAACGAACTGCCCCAAGCACGGCTACATACTACTCATCTGTGGACGCGTAAAGCATAAAGGACCCATTCCAAGTTGCTTGTTTACGTTTGTAAGAGCAATGAAAGCTTTGATGCATCTTAAGAACAAGCCGAACTGTGTCCAGTGTTCGAAAGGGCAATAGGAAAAGTAAGCATGGGAGTAAGAAAAGGTAAAAGTGCTGTCGGAACCACTCGCAGCTCGAAAAAGAAACGGAGGCGTTTCGCCACAGGTCTTGAGTGGCGTGGAAATAAGAAGTTCCCGCTGCTTGCTCCACATGGAATGCAGTCTGCGCCAAGGTTATGAAATCAAAATGAGTGGTGAGAATTTGAGTGCCACTTCAACTCGGTATGCTCTTTAAGGGTCGAAGCATAGAATAATTCAATAGCATCGGCAGTATTTCAATTCTGGGCACCTGGATACGCCGCGTGAACAGTTTCGTGACACTCAGAGGCGGCATACCTTTCCTTTCTTTGGAGATGCACGCAGATTTTTGTAGCCGAAGACGAGGAATATTTACGCCGTCTATCGTACACCCTTTGAGGCCGAGGAAGTCTTTCGTAAATGTAGCATTAATTATGATTCACGTGTCTGAGTTGCTAGGATGTGCTTTTATTGTGTACTTTTTGTTTACGTACTTTCTGTTTATACACTGTGTCTCACTAGCGCTCATTTTTGCACATCTGTTATAGTAGCTGATGTAATTCTCGAATGGGCGTTAAGAGAACATGAATAGGTAAGCTAAATATCGTTTCGTTACAAGTCCTTTTTAATATGCTCCCCATAAAGGCACAGTGGAGGAGTTATCACAATAATAGTATGGCGAGCCGCCTGCTCATATTCCAAGGTGAATGTCGAGTAAACGCATTATCCTTTTAACAAGGCAGCGAGGGTGCTTTTACCCGACAAATGAACTTTCTTGGTGGCAAGAAGCATCGTTCTAGCAAACGTATTGAAACTTTTCTAACAGTGTTCCAACACTAGGACAGGTAATTTGAAACAGGGTACCTGAGCCACGATTTGTTACGCGATAGGTCACGGCGATGCTAGAAAACTATAGCAGCACACTGCTAATATAGTTTTTATCGAGCTTGCCGAAATCTATTTATTATTTTAACGCGATAGCTTTTAGGATCTCCTGAGTGAGTGAAACAACTGTACTCGGTCCATAATAGATGCGAGTGAAGCGCTCGTTTCACAGAAATTCCAGTGTTGGCGGCGGCGTCGTTGATTGGGAGAGAAAAGTCAGGATTACCCGTGAGCGAAAATTCGAGATAGGTACATTAAATAATTAATTAAAAATCTTTGGTCCGAGTGTGAACCGAACCCGGACCTTCTGCGTGTCAAGCAGGTGTTCAAAAACGAAGCCACGCCAGTGGTCGAAACCGCTGTCAAGAGTGGGGGAACCTCTTTCGGACGGCCTGCATGAGGTCATTTCAGCGAACAAGCAGAAGCAGCATTACGCTGACATGCGCACTTTTCTTTTTAGCTGTAACATGATTTCAGTCTTGGTGGGAATACCAGCAGAACCAAAAAGGAAGCAGAAGGAACCGAGACAAGAAAACGGTTCGCGGTTCATCGAATAAAAGTCAGTTGTTAGTCCAGCATTCTACCTGTCTCTGTCTCTTTTTTCTTGTCTCGGTTCCTTCTGCTTTCTTTTTGGTTCTGCTGGTATTCCCACCAAGACTATGTGCCAACTTGCCCAACAAGCCATCCTAAAGATTTCAGTGGCTGCAATAAAGAGCGATGTCACTGAACCGTGAACGCACACGACTGTGAAGTACAGTGGAAAGCTGAGTTGTCTTCCCAGTTATTGGTGTCGTAATTTTAAATAGGCCTTTTTACCAATTAAATGCTCGCCTCTGCCTTGGGTATACTCATTTGATCCTAGCAACGAAAATCTGTCGCGCAGTAACCGCATCGTCATTGAATAAGTGTTGGTGAGGTGCTTTAGCTGTGCAAGAAACCGTAGTCTGCACAAAGGCAAAAGGGCATTCCTTTTTTTTTAGAAACTCGACATTCATGTAATAACTATCATAGGCGTGCGGCACGTCAGAAGACCACATGTAAATCTTTCTATGAATTGATCTTTGTTCACACCGAAAGCTGTTATGAGATGACAACAAGGGCCGTTTTTTGACGCCGTAGTTGTCCGCCGCCACTGTTGCCGCCGCCACCGCCGCTGCCGCTGTCCGTAACCAATATCGCACATAATAAAAAAATAAGAAAAAAAAATTAGGGGACCTTTAAGCTTCGCCTTTAAGAGTTGAACGTGATAGCGATACCCCGTCCCTACTGCGTACTTCAATCACTTAGTGCATACTATGTAATGGCTAGTATGGTTTAAACCAGGAGAAATTATGCGCGGCAAATGTGGGAAATGTTTTCGAACTTGCTATGCACCCACTACGTGGTGTTAAGGGAATACGCGCAGTAAGGTGTGTGCCGTTTGTAATGGGTGGCTGGCTTTAAACTATGGAATCGTTATGATAGTCACATATTCTGACGCCCGATGGCAATTTACGCTGGTACCACGCAATATTCCTGGGATATTACATGTTGTATTGCGACGCCTATATAAAGGACGCTTGCGTTTGCGAAGCATGGAAGTTATTTTCACTGCATTTCCAAGCAGATTAAGTTATTTTCACAGTGTATCCAAGCAGAGGCATGGCTGTGTGGTAGAACACCTGCTTGCCACGCAGACGACCCGGGTTCGATCCTCACTCGGACAAGAAAATTTTTATTATTTATTTTATTTGCATCTTTCTCGATTTTTCGGTCACGGACAAGATGATGATTTTTCGGTCACGGACAAGATGATGATTTTTCGCTCACAACCAACGACGCCGACGCCGACGCCGACACCGACGCCGACGCCGGGATTTCTGCGAAACGAGCTCTTTAACGCTATCGCGTTAAAAGATATTCAGGATGGAAATGAGCTCGAACCTGGGTTCTCACTGTGGCAGCCGAGTATTCTACCACAGAGCCATGCCTATGCTCGGAACTCTTGCGCAAAAAGACCCTATACCTTTAGGCGTCATGTCTGGCAAGCAACGACGTTAACATATGTAATATATCGTGGTAAAAGTCTAAAATAGCAATCAGGTGTCACACAATGCTAATTGTGTAACCAGGTGTCGCACAATAGGAATTGCGGAACCAGTGGGTCGTTGAATGCTTCCAACCCATTACAAAGGGATATGCCAGAATTCTTAATCATCGTCAGCCACCGCTTCAACAATGTGCACATATTGCCGTGCAAATGTGTAGCGGATGCCTCGTTTCTCTGCAGAGTGACGAATAATGGCGTAATGCGTGCGTCCCAACTTCACCAAAATTATGACTTCTGGCGTAGTGGGTATCTTACAAAGCGCACTTCTATTAGTAGCCTAAAAGAGTTTACAACGGGTTCCAGAAATTCTGCTCTTCCAGTTTTCGCTGTGACTGTGCTGCACTTTCCGCGAAGGTCTGGTGTTTTTTCTAAATCTCCTGATGAGTATCCTGCTAACTCCTGCAGCTATCAAAATGTCCTATGGCTTTCGCTCTTAAAGTGAAACTGAGAACTTGCAGGCGCCGGAATTGTTGCGTACACAGACCCTCCGCGATATTTTTGAGCCATTTCACTACGTTTAACGCGAACGGTAAAAAAAGACTCCTTGTTTTGACGGGCTTATGACGACTGCAGGCGTAGTATAGGTTTCATCGCCAACTTTAAAGTGCAGACTGTTGGTTACCAGCTAGAACAAGCGACCTGGATGCCTACTTAAAAGGGTCCTGAACCGCTCTTCAATCGAACCTTCAGCATCAGACTTAGTTGCCTTATGAATCGATCACCGGAAAACATTTCCTAATTAATCAATAACGAGCGGAGTTACAAAAATTTTTCGCACGCTTAAAACGCTTTCGCGTGTGTTTAGTCCAGACGAGTACGCTGAAAGTTACACAGTGAGGGATGACAAGGTGGAAGAAGCTGCGTCAGTGCGCGTCATGTAACGCGATTGCTCTTTTCCGGTGTCATTCTGCTCCGTGCTAGTGTTACTACTGTGAAAAAAATTACTTGGAAACGCACCGAAGACGCTGACAATGGAATCGCTCTCCGGTCCCCTTCCATTGTCCGCATCTTCGGTGCGCTTAGACGCGATTTTTAAACACGGACGTCAACCTACTAGCACAACTCAACTTCTTGTTACTGCTACGTAATTGTAGCGTTTTTTAGAGCACGGCGCGTGCACGTGGCGTCACTCCGTGGCAAGAAGCCCATCTGCTCAAAACGGTGTCCTTGGTTAAAGGGGTACTGACACAAAATTTCGCGGCCGAGATAGCCTGCTGGATCGATTCCCGTGTACATGCGTGTACCATCTGCAAAATATCGACAGCGAATAAAGCTTGGAAGGTATTTTATATGAATTTTGAAGTTCGCGTGCGCGATCCAGCATTCTAGGCCGCACCTGGCGGCATTGACACCCTCGGAGGTGACCCGCGGTGACCCCCCTACTTCCCGGTACAACAGGTTATGATGACGTCGTAGCCGCCATTTCTGTTTTGGCGCGCTCGCCACTGCGCTGTTGGTGACTGCTCGGCGGCTGCTCGCGAGTGTGTGGCCGCGGCCAAGAGGAGCGCTGCCGCGGCGCACGCGTTGAAAGTTTTGTGTTTGGCGACAGTACAGCTTTCCCGTTTCCTGCTCCCAAGGACTTCTTGATTTCCCTGTGCTGCCTGGGCTGCAGTGACAGGCCACAATGCCGAAATCCTTCTGCGCCGTTTCCTTCTGCACGTCGAAGTCGGGATCAGGCGTATCGCTGCATACGTTTCTCCGCGACGAACCTCGGCGGCAGAAGTGGATCGAGTTCGTGTGCGCTTGTGGACGTCAGGAGTATCAGGACTGGTCCCCCGTGCAGAACAGTCGCGTTTGCGGGCTCCATTTCGAGGCGCATTGCTTTACCACACAGGCGCCGGACTTGGCGTACATGGGTCTTCCGACTTCACCCTGTGCATCGCTCACGTCTGGTGCTCTGGTGTTACCTAGCTTTCTTCGGCACCAACAACTTGAAGGGCATCACAATGTTATCAAGTGATTCAATCGAATATTGAACGTAGAAAAAGAGAACGTACTTTGGCTTAATGAATTGCCCTGCAGAACCTTTGTGCACGAATGTGTCGGGTCTTACCATAGTACATTGCGGACGCGAGGTTCATCGTGGTCGTCGTCGCTGGTATCGTTGCCGCTTCCCGACGAAGCACTCCTCGCCAGCGGGTCAAACCTGACGAAGCACTCCTCGCCCCGTCGTAAATTCCTTCCATCCCCGTCGCAAGAAAATTGTCGCCGTCAGACGACCCCGACGACGACAGCGAGGACGATAACGGCGACGACATCACGCAGCATGGGTGACAAGCGAATGAAAGCAGACGATGCAGACCGCGCGGAAGTGCGTCACTGTTCTGTGTGCTCCGTGACCGAGCGTTTCACTCGCTAGGTGGCGATAGTTGCACACGGCGGCTTGTCGTTTTTTGGAGCTCTGTCAAACCGAAACTGAGGCTGTGTCGGTAATGAGGAGCTTGTAATTAATTATCTGTCGCGCGCTGCAGCAAACGATGTGCCGTGTTATGACTAACAGGCCCCCAGCAACACATTGCAGCAAAAAAACGCGGGGCGAAAATTTTTTGTGTCAGGACTCCTTTAACGTCAGCTATTGGCCAACGGCGTCACTCTGCTGTATGACGACGTACAGCTGGCGTCTCACCCACCGAAGAGAGCGAGGATGGCAGAAGCGTAAACATTTCGGCGGCTCGGTACGGAATGATGATTTCGTAGCGCAACACAAACATAGACAAAGAAAGAGAATGCAAAGACAAGCTCATAGTCGCAACTGAAATTTAGTTCAAATGAACGGGAGGAGAACGGCTCACTGAATGAAGAGAGCACGCTTGAGAAAAAAGCAACTCCGCACTACGCTTGCAAACGTTGCTTGCCACGTTCGAGTGCGAGATTTTGACTGTGCTGTCCATATCAATGTCTGCTTTTGGCTCTACGTGCTTTTTTCTCAAACGACAGTGGAGGGGGGGTGTTCAGAACACATTAAATTGCCACTAATACCAAGACAATCGTTTTGGGGCTAACGCTTCACGCACGTGAAACAAAACTGGCATATCATTATCATTCGGCTTTTGAGCATAAACGTCCACGCCAGTAAGTACGAGATATCACGATATTCAGAAATACATGATGTATAAGCAAGAGCCGTTTGAAAAGAAGGCAATGCGATAGCGGTTACCATGGCGAAGCTTGTAGTTGCACACTGGGAACAAACGCAGAATGACAAATGCAAGAAAAATATTAGCACACATTGCCACGGGCATGGAATCAGTGAAGATGAGTGAAGTTCCAAGATGAGTGAAGAAATTGCAACTGCTAATCTTATTCTTCCAATCTTCGTATGTACCTTTACAATTTCGCGCTGACGGCTGAACCTAACTGCTATACTGATTTACTGTGTGTGGTTCCCTTTGACACGTAACCACGTGGCATCATTCTCTGTTCTGTAACCCCAGAGGATAGCCGATGAAGGACCTCGTGCGGTGTACGAAGGCTGTGTGGCTGAATGCATCGTAGAAGCCGTGCGCTGTGCGGGTGGTGTCTTGTCAACCAAAGACCTTTCCGACCATATGGCGTCATCGGAGCCTGTGCTGGTTAAACCCGCGGAAACAACGTATCGCGGAGACGTCACTGTTCACACAACACCACTTCCCACACATGGCGCTGTGCTGCTCGAGGCACTCAATATCCTTGAGGGATTCGATCTTAAAGGTACAGTATGCTTACATTGACTCCCAAATGACGAGCGCGCGCTTAATGATTAAACAGTGTTATATCCACATTGCCCTACCTTAGTAAAGCTACAGGAACAAGGAGTATTGCTATATGCTATCTGTGTTGCAATGCGTTTTGTCGTTCATGATAAAATATTCACTCTCACATTACCGACTAAATTGTGTAGCCTCCACATTTTGAGCTGTGCAGTGTCCGCTGGCAGCGGGTTATGGGCGAAGGAAGCTTTATATGAAAGATGTGTGTTGTGAGACAAATACCACAATGCGACAGCTCGATGTTACAAGAAAAGTCACAGTTTCGCCACTAGGGCGAGTATATGAATGCTATATCAAGGATTTAGAATTCCAGACAAAGAAAGACAAGTAGCTCGATACTTGGAGCGCGACGTTTCAGCACAAAGAAGGACGCTTAGAAAGAACGCATCGGTATACACATGACAAGCGTGAACTCACAACTGCCACAGTTGTTACGTCTTTCTGTTTGAGCAGCGCGCTGCAAGTGTCCACAATGCAGAAGCCGACTCTGTTTGGTATTTCTTTTTCTTTTAAACTGCGGCACGTGGAATGACCCCTCTGCGTCTCCTGCCACGTGGTGGCGTCTGACGCCAAATGTGCCCGGTGTTCTTTTCTTTCCTGCTACATCATGAGTGGGTACAGAAGGGGGGCCACTTGTCCTGCGCGTCTAAAGGGCAGTTTTCAAGTTGAAAGAAAATGTATTAGCGTTGCGTGATAGAAGACACGCTCAAGCTCTTCCGAAGTCTGCGTACCGCGAGCGGTAAACGGTGCATATAAATGGCTCGCTGTTATAACGCCGGCGCAATCATGGCGCGTCGCTGTGTTTAGCGCAGCGGGCTGCGGAGAGACGGGCCCCTGGTTCGAATCCCCAGTCAGGTGCTTTGGAATTTTTGCCCACTAATTTATCTTTCTTTGTGCCTTTTTATATATATATAAATGCATATACATATCCGGGACATGACGGCGATGGCAAAAATCAGCCGACAGTGTCCTTATAATTGCTATCGCAATAAAACCGCAGAAACTTGTCGTGTATTTATAGTTTGTCAGCATGCAGCATCACAGAAGTAAGACGCACAAAAGCCCGTCATTGCTGTTCCCTAAAAACGTAATTTGTAGTTTGTGGCCAGCCGTAGGCGCTATGAATTTTATTTATTATAAAATTCACTGAGCTCTCGAACACCTAAAGTTTCCATTGTCATAGCGTCTCTTTAGTCAAGAAGGCCCGAGAATGCACAGTCCTGAGAACCGACCCCCTCGTTGACATAAATGATATTGGTAATTTGTCAATTGAGCTTTGCAACGAATATAATCATTGTACTCAAATAATTATAAACGACAATACAATAGCTTACGCAAATTGCTGACCTCACCTTGTGCACTGCTTGCAGCCCTCCAGAAACTCCCGGGACAGTTCGAACACGTTATGGTTGAGGCCCTACGCCACGCTTCAGCTGACGGGATGAGATACGTAGGAGATCCGGAAGCTAACAACGCAATGCACAAGATGCTTTCCCACGAAAGAGCGCGCGACTGTATGGCTTCGGTGAAGCTTGACAGGTAAAACTTTATAAAGAGAAGCAATAGTGGTATCGAAGAGTGACGAATAAGCTATGCTTTACTTTCAATATCATTGAAACGTTATGTTTTAAATCCCGGGATTTATGTGAGGATTGTATTAAATAACTGATCCTACACATGTGCTGTTGACTCATAGATATTGTTACCCTTGGAAACGGTGAATGATTCTGCCTTATCTGTTGGTTTTCTGGACGTTTTGTTTTTGCATATTTTTTCGTGTGTGGCGGTACTCATCGAATGCATTTTAATGGTGCCATATGCAGAGAACTTGTACGGGTACAGGTCAAGCATTAAAGTTAGCTTAAGCTGCAATGAAGACAATCTCCACCCCTCCTCCCTCAACAGACAAGTCCCAACATGTAGTATTTTTATTCACCACAATGACACGTATAAAATGCGCTACAATTGCACTGAAAACTGGGTATCACACACAAAAAAGGGTAGCCTTATCTGAAAAAGATATCTCAGCTTTTCGTTGAAAAGATGCCTTAGCAGCTACCTGATGTGTCTTCTCGTCTAGGATATTGAGCAGTTGTGTAACGTTGGACGAGTTGGTTCATAGCTTAACGAAGATATATATATATATATATATATATATATATATATATATATATATATATATATATATATATATATATATATATATATATATACATACAGGTTGTTTGCAACAATGTGTCCAATATCCTCAAAAAATCTGAAAAATGCGATATTTGCTCGCTGCTTTCACAATGGCATTTTCTGTAGCATCTTGCATCTTAAGATGGTTGAAGACACCATTTTGGACAGTAAATAGGAAAATTAAATTAACTAACTTTTTTATTGAGCGGAGTTAGGTGGTTATGTCAAATGGGAGAATTGAAATTATTCACGCGAAAAACCCCTCGCAGCTTTGAGATATAAAAAAGGCGGCCTCTATTAATTATTATGGCGTAATGAAATTGAGGCAAATTTAGTGGCGAAATCGAAACCCAAGCAGCGTTGAGCGCAACAAGCAATCGACTAGAATGACGTCACCGTTCAAGACAACCATTACAGAGGTGCAGTTCTTCTCCGTTCGTTAACGTATGAGCGTCATGCGTGCTATAATTGCAAGCGCAGCCCACACACCTACACAACGAAGTCGGTTGATGGTTGATTTAAGGACGCTCACTCATCCCAGACGTCTCAGACGAATATGGCAGTTGTGCTATTAGGCATTTCGGTTTCGGTTTCGCCGCTAAATTTGGGAGAATTTCAGTACTTCGCGATTATTATTAGAGGACGGTTTTTCGAAATCTCAGAGCTGCAGTTGGTTCTTCGCATGACGGACATCAATTCGCCCATTTGACTTGATCACATAACTCCGCTAATTAAAAAGTTAATTATTTTAACTTTCTTAATTACAGTCGTAAATTATGTCATCAACCACCTTAAGATGCCTGCCGCTACAGAAAAAGCAATGGTGAAGACACGGAGCAAATACCGCATTTTCCTGATTTTTTAAGGACATAGGAAACATTTCTTGAAACGAGCTGTGTATATTGATTTTTTTTCAGAAATGCGCACACAGGTTGGCCGCAGCAGATGCAAATTATCACAGAAGAATATGAGAAAAAAAATCCCTATTGCTCTTGATATCTAAAAAGAAGCATTCACTCTCGTACAGAGAGATCGAAAGAACATTGACGCATCCATCCCGCTTCTTGTTCTTGTGTTATGCTGCGACCCCATCACGCACCTCTATCACACGCGTTTTTCCCTAGTTGGAAGTGCGGCGCCCTATTCTGCCCTCTGTCGTTTTTAGGGGCGAATCTCCTTAGGGCGTAGGCTAGTCCAGTGTCGTAGTCGTAGTCGTCGTCGTCGTAGTAGTAGCCACCTCTAGGTCTCAGAACGATCACTAGATGGCGCTGCGGTGCCATGTAGTGATCGACCACATGCAACCCACAACCATCCGAGGACCCTGCATCGATCTCTTCTTAGCAAACTTCTCACTACGGCCCATCCAAGAACCCCTATCCCTTCACTTTACCGACCATAAAGCAGTTATAATGAAGGGTGAACGAAAAGCCACGTCTAGCTACCATTTACGAACAATAAAATCATTTCGTTGTATATATACATTGTTTGTCACGTCTTTCATGATTACTGCGTGATGTTCACGGAAGATTCACGGTTTACCGATGAACCTCCGGAGCTTCGCCCACTCATCATCATTCACTCCGTGGATATGTTCTTCCTCGTCGTCACTTGCGCCACAAATTATTCGTCGGAATATCATATTGAGCTCGCGAGAATGTTTGGCGCCAACAAATTCTGCTTTTTCAACACCCGCAAGCGTATACTCTCTATCTGCTCTAAAGACCTCGGCGCACTTTTATAGAAGGGGTAAACGTGCGTGTTCATTTCAACGCAGAAGAACGGAACAAGTCTGCCCCGATATTGATCGCCCGCAGAAGCATTCAGGCACCACCTTCCTAGCAGCAGTGGACGAAACCGGAAACGTGTGTGCCTTTACCGGAAGCCTGTCACGGAGTTTCGGATGCGCAGTTGTCGAGCAACACGGATTCGCCGTGCAGGTAATCTGAATAGTATACATTGAAAGCGTAGAACGTATAAAAGTTCAGGGTAGGTATGTTTGCCGTTTGCTATTATTTGAACAAATACAATTTTCAACAGTCAGACAAACTGAGATGTGTATTTATGAGGCAATTTTCTGAGTAGAAACGAGGCATGTCAACCGTTTCATCAGCATTCGATTCGGCAAATCTTGGTTGAAGGTTCTGTAAACCGTTGCAATTATGACTTGATAAAGATAAAAAATGAAGAGATAGGCAAGACATTAAGTTAGGATTGCAGCAAAAGTAGATATTGTAAGATATTCATATGTTTAACTATGAGGAAGAAACCAGAACAGCCGCATTGATCCGACGTTATCCGCTCGACTATTGATGCCCCTTAATATTAATGTGTAGCTTGTAACCAGCTTATACAATTTTTTTTTCGTTTCAATAAATAAAGTGATGTAATATTCTGACGCTGTCACTGTAGTCCAGATATACCTATATGACATTGCACTGGTGTCCGTAAGTTTACCGAACACTCTTCGTGCGTCGGTTGAAATGGTGTTATCTTTATCCATGATTTCTCGTCTTCATGGTGCCCCTCCCTCGCACCCCCCCCCCCCCCCACCACCCCAAATGAAAAACACTTTCTTATAAGCACATTCGTGTCTCGTATGATTAGATGTAAGGTCGTACAGCCGTTACGAAAGTTTATGAAGTAGTTTAAGGTCTCCACTTTTTTGGCAGCTCTCCTTAACCTTCCACGGTAGTCTAGTGGTTATGGTGCTCAGCTGCTGGTCGCGGGATGGAATCCCGGCCGTGGCGACTGCAGTTTGGATGGAGGCATAAGTGCTTGTGGCCCGTTTCCTTAGATTTAGGTGCTCGTCAAAGAACCCCAGGTGATCGAAATTTCCGGAGACCTCCACTACGGCGTCCCTCACAATCATATCGTGGTTGGGACGTAAACACCATCACCTTGTGATAATAATAATAATAATAATAATAATAATAATAATAATAATAATAATAATAATAATAATAATAATAATTATTATTATTATTATTATTATTATTATTATTATTATTAGTAGTAGTAGTAGTAGCATTAGTATTATAATTATTTGCAGCTCTCCTGCAAACAATACGTTTTAACTGTTGAGATGTGAAAAGGTATTCATAGTAAGATCACACATTCAATGGTCAATTTGCTTACAAGTTTTGTAGAATACGATGTGACTAGCTTTGTTCGCGCAACCGTCTCGAAACGTCTTTTGACGTCGTTGAAACAGAAAAAGAACATTGCCACTTCACATACAAGTTTTGTTCATTTGTGGTCTAGTAGATGCACACAAGCAAGTTAAAAAGCGTAATATTACCCGATATTCCTAACGCCCCAGGCGTCGCCCAATGAGCATACCTTCATGCAAAGTTGATATTCGCTTCGGCTTACTGTAACACACTTGGGAAGTGTTGTAGGGAAAATACATTGACCTATAACTTGCATTACACATTTCGTTTATTTGGCGAAGAAATGTTTGAGATTCATGCAACCATTTGGAAAAATAGCTTTCTTGCAATGAGAATAAAACATAAGTACCAACATATCTTGATTATATTACATAAAAGACGGCAATATAGATTCACGGCGGGCTGCAGTCTACAAACGTACGCAACCACGCATGCCTTTCTCGATTTTTTTTCTTGATCCTTGTATGTACGTCGATCTTTGGTCTTTTAATTTTCCGGTGCTACCTCAGTACGACTTTATTATTTGCATCACGCATCCAGTTTTGATCGCGAAAGTGTGGAATCCACCTTGTAACATCGTGACTGTGATTGGCCGCATTTCGAACCTTGTAAGAGTAAACCAATCCCGATTGAGCAAGTTGGCCCCAAAAATGATTGCGGCTGAGATCTCAGCGGGTGACAGTTGTATTACGTGGCATCACGGTAGCCATCTTATCGTGGATGATTATTTCAATTTCAGACGAGAGGAAGTGCATTCAATCAAATAGCTGGACACCCGAACTGTGTCGGCCCACGCAAAAAGCCTTATCACTCCCTCATGCCTGTCATGGTGACTGGTGCCCGAACTAAGGATTGGCTGTGCACTCTGGGAGCGATGGGCGGCGTATTGCAGCCTAATATCCTCATCCAGGTACAGTTTATGTTCACGTAATATAGCAGGAAAAGGGTCGCCTAGAGTTATTATTTTCGTGGGTCAACATTTTAACAACTCTAGAACGTAGTCGATTACATTTAATTACCACTTTCATTACGCACTTCTATACGTCCCAACATATCTCAAAGTCTACTTCAAGTGGCTAAAGTGCAGTAAGAACAGCAATGATAGAACGAAAGGCTAACGCTGTGAGCAGTATTTTTTAGATACCTTCCTTTTCTGCGCTATCATAAGACAGTGTTATTGTGGTATGATGATTTATTCATGTATTTCACCCACGGTTGTTTACTGTATGTATTTTCCTGAGCTGTACTTTGCCTTGTGTAGTGAAGTATCAGCTCCAAAATCAAGGTATGAGCCAAGAGATGGAAACACGTAGTGGGGTAAGCATGGACAGTGGAAGTGCCTCAGACAGGCTGGCCGCTGTTTCTATAGGAGGACCTATCTTTGTAAAAGAAAAAAAAAGATTAAGGTAGGAGCGGTACAACAAAGTGGGTGCCGCCACAGACACGAACGAAGGAAACAGCGCAGCATGAAACTTAGAAAACCGGCAGACGGGCGCCGCGTCCAGCTACCGCGAATGTTGCCTACCATAGTGACGTCCGCCTATTTCGAAACAATCGCCTATGAATAGGAAGCACAAAATGAAAGCAATTACAAAAAGGGGGAGAAGCAGGCTTCGTACTTTTATAAGTGGAGATGTCGACG
Source organism: Rhipicephalus appendiculatus (assembly GCA_030522465.1). NCBI lineage: Eukaryota > Metazoa > Arthropoda > Arachnida > Ixodida > Ixodidae > Rhipicephalus > Rhipicephalus appendiculatus. The sequence goes on from JALIZH010025605.1 coordinate 16,326, forward strand.
GTAAGTGATACTGGAAGCGGTGTCTGAAAAACATGTGTTTAATGCGGGAAGTCATTACCAGACATATGTGTCAAGTGTCACGGCTGCTGACCCGATCAGGGCAATTGCCTAAAATATTTGACGGCATGTCGGCTAAGAAAAAGGAAAATCTAAAGAAAAAATTGAAAAAAAAAAGAGAGAAACGAAAAAAAGAAAATATAAAAGGGGGGGGGGGGGGTGATACGGTGGTGGAAACAAACGGAGTAGGACGCGGATAACTTCCTGGGGGAGGCAAGGACTTTGACAATGCGGGGGCAGAAGTGGTCTTAGATGCGGGGAAAGAGGGAAGGAAGCAGTGGTTAGAAGGTTCTGGAAAACAGAAACTTCATAAGAGTAGTATATGCATACATAATATATTGACACATACATACACATGTACCTATATGTAAAATTTAGAAATTCAAAGAGAACATTCATAGTATGATATGTAGGCTAGGAGCTATTCTATATTTGTTATACTGATTATGCTTATTTGAAAGTGTAGCGTATTTTATGTCTCTCAATATTACAGTGATTATGCTATGGCTTTTAGTGATTCCAAATTGCCATGTGCTAGAGTGATTAAGGATGGGTGTAGGGATTTAAATTTGTGCATCAAATACGATTGCATGTATTTTCTCTCACCGGAAACTTGTTTGTAGACTGTAAAGTTTGGCTTGGTCAAAATTATGGTCCTGTTGATTGAAGTGTTTGGCTATGCTTCTGGTGAATTCTGTATTGTGGCTGCACGGTGGCTGTTCAGTCTTACATGACTTGGCTGTCCGGTTTCGCCAACATATTGTTTTTTACAGGTGGTACACTCAAGGCAGTATAATAGCTTGTCTGAAGTACAGGTGAAGCTCGATGTGACCTTGTGAATGTAATCTGATGCTGTACTTTTTACGCTTGTAGCCTGCTGTATATCTTTGCAAGGGGAGCATCTGGAGCAGCCAGAGGGACCAGATTCTGTCCTAGTCTTTGCTCTGAGTTTTGCATGAACGAGCATGTATTTAAAATTGGCGTTGCTTCTGTGGGTGACCTTAGGCGGTTCGGGAAAGTTTTTCTTAAGTTTCTGGTTGGTTTTAAGAATGCGATAGTATTTTGTGATGATGTTGTTTATGTTTGGTGGGGCATTAGAAAACTTTGTAGTGAGAAGAGGCGTTGTTGTTGTGGTTTAGAGCACGGTTTGAGTGCCTCAGAGCGGTCCAGTTTCACTGCATCCGTATAAGCTTTGTCAAGGAATGTGTTAGGATGGTTTTTGTTTGATAGTGTTCCTTTCAGGGTGGCAAGTCTGTTTACGTAATCCTCGTTTTCTATTCGTATGCATCGTAACCTTGTTGCCTGGCTCTTTAAAATGCCCTGTTTACCGTGTCTCGGGTGGTGGTTTGTATAATGTATAGTTGCTTGTCAAGTGGTTTTTTTTTATGCAGAGTTGTCTTTAATATGCCATTTTCAAGATATATGGTCGTGTCAAGAAAGTTGATGCGCTCAGCCGAGGTATCGGATGTGAAATTTATTGTTGGATGAAAGGAGTTTAGGAATGATGGAAATTTAGCTAGATTGTCCCGCCCATGTCCCCATATCATAAATATGTCATCTATGTACCGAATGTACGTGTGAGGCCTGTTCGCGCAACAAGACAGGAATGTTCATTATACTGTTGTAACACCGGAACCGAAATTGTCATTAAGCCGACAGAACTTCTGTATCAAAGGAGCGCATAAGTAATGATTATTACCTTGTTAGCAATTTTAGGTAGGCAGTATTGCCTACCTAATTGGCAATTAGGTAGGCAATTAGGTATTGCCTACCTAATTGCCTACCAATACTGCCTGCCTAAGGTAGGCAATAATTGAGCAAGCCACAGCGTCCACTGTGGCTTGCCTCAAAGCCACAGTGGACGCTGCACCGACATGATTCTTGCACATAGTGTCTTTTTTTGCAGAGCAGTTTGAAGACCTGGCATCGCTGTGGTAAAATAGATGACACTCAGCAGAACGCCGTTGTTCAATTCCCACTGGGATCCTCATTTTAATTCTTTGCATTCGTCGGGTCAACGCGACTGATGCCGTATTTCCTTGCCGCTCTTTCGTTTAAATTACCAATGCCTGTTTTCACCGTTTCTGGGTAGATATAAGCTGTGGAAAACCTGTGGCTGTGCCCTACAGCTTTAAAACATTTTGATTCTGCCTGTACACCAAATTTCCCGCACTGTGCGGAGAAGTCTTCGGACACCTTCCACATAATGTGGGCATGCCATTCAAAATCGAACCTCGCCTCCAAACCACACCTCATCCGGGAGGACTGGAAGGCAGCCCTGCTCGGCTGTTCCGACTTGCGGAGCCAGAAGGGCCTGCACGACGGAGCCCGAGTTGCTGCGGTCAACAATGAGCTCTTGTAATGAGGAGCGCACCCAGTAATTGTGAAAGGTAGCCCCCTCCGGGCCACCTAAACCTTCCTCCCTGTGATATACCTATAATACATATTTTCAAGCAATTGGTGCACACTCGTATTTCGCGGCAAGTCGTATGCGGGCATGCGCCATAAGTGACCGGAAAAAAGAGTTTCATCACGCACACGCCATGATTTTCGCGTTATTCATGTTATGAACCGACAGCAATGTTCGTCATACCCTCATAGCATAGCATAGCATAGCATAGATAGATAGATAGATAGATAGATAGATAGATAGATAGATAGATAGATAGATAGATAGATAGATAGATAGATAGATAGATAGATAGATAAAAACGCTGGAAGTGTTATTTGTTCACTCAGAAATCACATTTAATAGAACAGCATTCCCTTTCACTTTCTTGCATTTCGCCTTCATGAAATATGGGTGGGGATAACAAGCTGGTGTGTTGGACGCCCACAGGCGCCAAATTATCTTTACTCCCTCTGGCAATTCGATTTATCACAAAAGTGCTGCTCTACGATAAGCACTACACAATTCGCACCCTACCTCCCCAGTAAACATCTTGTAAATATTCCTCGTAGAGCTTCCTTTCGTGACTAAGGCGCTATGGTATCTTGGGAAGTTTGCGTAATCTGGAGCAAGGCTGCAGAGCCTATTGTTGACATATCGATGTTAAGTTATTTCAACAGAGTCGTGAGGCACGACCAATACTTAACAAGAACTTGTTGGGCGAGTTGGTGATTAGATAACATGACGTTAGTTGTTAACCAGTTGTTAGTAGCCCCTGTCCTGTCTCTCACATGTGTTCGTCTTTTTTAGCGCTAAAATCATCATGTTAGGCATGACCTAATATGCGGCCCATCAATACTTGCAGTAATTTTTGGGTCTGCAGGACAAAAAAAATTTTTTTTCTTTTTCAGGTGCTGTTGAACATGCTCGAGCTTGGCATGGATCCGCAACAATCAGTATCAAAAGGCCGCGTTTTGCTTGGTTCTCAATATGCTTTCCATCCCGAGTAAGAACATTTCTATGAATTTATTGGGTAAAAAAAATGCGTTAGTTTACAGCCTTTATAGTGGATGGTATTATGAAAGCTGCCCAGGGGCACATATATAATAACTCCATAAACGTACGTTATCTGGGGGCTACACAAAGACGCACATCGTTTATATAAGTACCGGCACTTTGCCGCCTTGAAGCAAACGTGCTTACCCTTCTTGATTTTAATTAAATGTGGGTAATAACATTACTGAACAAGGAGCGCTCTCTAAAAAATTATATTTAATTATCCTTTGTGTACGAGATACAGAGAAAGCGACAAAGAAAAAAGGAAACAATAAGGTCCCACGATAAAATTGAAACGGCGTACATCACAGCGAAAAGCCAATATCAGATATCCGGCCTGGTGAATTAACGTTGTTTGTACATTCTTCGGAAGGCAATGTTGCCAGGTCAAACAAGGAGGCGTAGCCAAAAGAGAGAGAAGTATTAGCTCAAATGTAGTCAGACAAAAAAGAACAAAAGCCTTGCATTGACCTTTATATATGTAATTTATTTGTATATTTATTTTCATATTTGACAACTACAAACATTTTTTTGCACATACCGGCAGGTGCCTCCTTAAGCAGTCACGAAATGGCAATTTGGAAAGAAAAGATAAATAAATAAACACAATTAACTGCTGACTTTCGTGGATTCAATCAATTGCTTATGGAAAGTAACCTTCTAATGCGATGCTGTCACCAGGACTAGTTATCAGCAACTGTGCAGTAGTCTAAGCATGAATTACAACACGACGGAAATGTATTTCTAGTGCTTTTCTAGAAAATATCTAGTAAATGAAGCTATGCGCTTCTCGTTCCAGCCGTATGAGCCGACTGAATGATGAAATCAGTGTAATGAGCAAAAAATGCCCCCACCTCCCCGAAGGGAATCGTGAGGAAATGCGAATGCATTTCGCGCGCGCTTCACTCCATTTATATATGGTGGTTGTGGTTCGAAGAAGGAAAAGGCGCCTAATTTCTGCAGCCCGGTCGGGAGCACGGCGCAGCGCCTGTTTTTTTTTTTGCTTTTTTGCGTTTTTAATTTTTTTTCTCTTTTTTTATTTTTTGAAAATTTTTTTTTCATATATAGCTCCGCCAAGCTCCCGCGATGCGAGCGCCCTCACGCGTCAGAGCGTGCTCCTCCTCTCCACTCACTCTCCGCTACTCCGCCCGCCCCACCTGCTCCGGTTGCTAGGGGCGAGGATAAGCGCGCGCCCGCAGCTGTTGCTATAGGAGAGGGAGTGAGAGCGGAGAGATAACACCTGCCGCGGACAACGCCAACGCCGCACGACGCCGGATGCCTGACATAGCCCGACTATGAAATGCATTCGCATTTAAAAAAGGGCCAAGTTGAAGGTGCGGAATATATATGGCAATATAGTTGTGAAAATCAAGGGTGGAGCCACGGTATCGTAACTTAAAGGTTTAAACTATATTGGTCAAGCTTCTTGCAGGCAAAGCTGATGACAGGCAAAGCGCAAGCGGCGAACAGATCTAATAAATTTTATATTCGGTGAAACGCGTATTCTCTGTATGCTTGAGCAGGTTCACGTGCATGATTCACCATTCTTCGCAGCGTAACCGCTTTTGGATACCTCAGGTTCTCCAGCATACAATATTTTCCTCGTCACGCCTAGGCTCAGATTAATAACTTGATTATTTCGCTTGGGAATCGGGGACAGCAATCCAGAACGTTCCGGCACATGGAGGCGTATCATGATTCATGAACCACGCTTGCACCTATATGGATACACCATCGACTCCTCGGCGGCCTATATTGAATTTGAGGCCGTGTGTTTGCGTCAAGTGGTTTATACCCAAGGGCAGCCAAAGAACGGCTCCTTGTTAAGGTGGAAATGCCATGGAAATGCTTACGTTTCGCTGTCAGCTTGGCGAAAAAATCAGTCCAAGGCCGATCATGCTCACCGCCTGTTTTTCGGGCCGCCTTGGCGGTGAAGGAAGCGGATACCTTGCCCGAGTCAGTGCATTCGCTGCTTCGAGCTCTAGCGTGAACGGGGCAGAACCTTCCTTAGCAAATAAACTGAATGCTTCAGTGAGCCATTTTCATAGTGCCAAATTTTAGTTATGCATGCAAAACACGAAGAAAAAAAAATCCCCTTAAACTTTTCAAACTGTTCGGTAAATGGGGCAGCTAAAAAAAAATTCACAGCATATCCACGGGGTGAATGATGAAGAGTTTGGGGCGAAGCTCGTGAAGCAATCATGGTTACACCGTGAAATTAGTAAGTTTCTGCCCAGCAGTAATCAAAGCGATTACTGCTGGGCGGCCTCCTTGGCGCGCATCGCCTCGGGATCCGCCTGACGCCGCACGCGCTTGACGGCGGCTTCGCGGGCGCGCACCGCCTCGAGATCCGCCTGGCGCCGCGCTCGCGTCGCGGCAGCCTCTCGAGCTCGCACCGGGATCCTGCCAACGAGCACGAGCCGCAGCGGCGCGGCCTTCCGGCACCCGGCGCCCTCGTCGTCCATGGTCCGCCAAGCAGCACGATCCGGCAAGCGCACTCGTACGGCGACGATCCGGGGAATGAGAGAGGCGCTCGTCGCCCGGCGCAACCCCGCGCAGCCCGCGCAGCAGCCAATCGGAGAGCAGCTGCACCGCCAACGCCATCTAGCGTACCTTCACCCAACCGCGATATTGTAGGCATGTCTATGTGGGACAGCGCCCTCTCAAAAACGAGACGAGAAATGGAGATGACGACACAGAATGCGTACAGCGCCATCTAGTATATCGTCCCCCCAACTGCAGTTTGCATGTATCTCTACGGGACAGCCCTCTATTGTACGATAAGGGAACACTACAGGCCACAGAGGATAGATCGACGATCGACAACCGACCGGGTCTCGCTATAAGGAGCTTCGCCCCTAAAAGATAAGCAGACACACTGGTAGTTCGGGTGGTGTATTCGCACAGCTGTGTAAACCCGCGATATGTTGCCACAGAAATTCCATTACATTTTTGCTAATTCCCGTCTCCTCGAAAGTATTCATCCAAGTTACGCTCTCGAGCAATACGCCTTTGTAAACGCTGCGCGTGTTGAATGAGCGGTGTCCACATTCTGGGATTTATATGCTAGGGCAAAAAGCACGGTTTCTAGTAAAGGGTAAATGCGTTCCGTTGTCGAGAACATCATTTCGAGACATATTTGGTGGCCGTATGCGGACAAGGTGGCGGATTTCCAAAAGTTTTACCGCTATCTATCTATCTATCTATCTATCTATCTATCTATCTATCTATCTATCTATCTATCTATCTATCTATCTATCTATCTATCTATCTATCTATCTATCTATCTATCTATCTATCTATCTATCTATCTATCTATCTATCTATCTATCTATCTATCTGTCTATCTATCTGTCTATCTATCTATCTGTCTGTCTGTCTGTCTGTCTATCTATCTATCTGTCTGTCTGTCTGTCTGTCTGTCTGTCTGTCTGTCTGTCTGTCTGTCTGTTTAGCCGCCTACGTGTGGGTGCTCTCGTGATCGCCTCCTTTAACTTAGTGTTGACCAAAATCGGTATGCCAGGGTAAGAGAGTATGGGCAATATGACTCTTTGGTTACGACATGACTAACGTGAAAGTCCTGTCGCGTACGTCGTCAAAACCTTTCCTGCCAGGCACGTGTGGCCCATAGCCGTATAAAACGGGCCGCGGTACGCGGGTACTTGCCACAGGTGATTGACAGTTTATATCTACCCCGGAAGAGTGAGCGCGGACTTTAGTAACTTAAATGGGAGGGCGTAAAGAGAAACTGACATCGGCAGCGTTGACCCCATGAATTAAAAAAAATTACGTTACGCCATCACTCTAGTGATGGCGTCGTCACGCAACTATGAACAACCACTTCTCACATTTGCATGTTTGATAGATGACATAGATGACATTTTTTACATTGTTTACATATGATGACATGTTTGATAGATGATGAGATGCATTTTTATATGATTAATGAATACATTTATCGGCCTCATTACGATATATTCATTTTGAAAATCGCCACACAGCAAACCTCCTGATGCGTGCTTCACCTCTCATTGATTGCTATGGTACGTGGGATCTGTCAATTTTATAACAAAGCAATGAACATTGCATATGTAAAGCCTACGACACAGAAGTCATGCCGGGTTAACGTGAGTTGTTGGTTCCAATATTGGGCTCCAATTGTATAGCGGTCTAATAAATATTACATTTGTATTCCAATAATTAAGCAACAATATTAATGAGAACTAACAGACAATGATACCAAGGAAAGAATAGGGGATGTTATTAGAAGTAATTGTAATGTAAATGTGAAGAAAGAAAGGTGGACGAAAAGATAACTTGCCACCAGCAGGGACCGAACCTGCGGCCTTCGAATAACGCGTCCTGATGCTCTACCACTGAGCTACGGTGGCGGTCATCCCTACGTCCACTTTATAGGGTATATATGTGCATTTAAACGTGGGAGCGTCATTCAGCGCCGCCTGTTGCCATTAAGGTGAGTGTGGAACATTCTTTTTGCCTGTTGGCGTCACGTAGGACGTGATCTTATTAACGAGCTGGCAGCTGACTAATAATCCCTCGCATACCACCTGATGGCATCAAGTCTGCCAGAACGAGACCCTCGCTATGAATGAAGGACAGAAGTGTAAACTTAAGGGCTCGTTTTCTTTGTTAGACACAATATTAATAAGAACTAACAGAGAGTGAATGCCGAGGTCCCTGCCGGTGGCAAGTTCATCTTTTCGTCCATTTTCCTTTCTTCAAATTGAAGGCCTCCGCCTCCGCTCAGGGGAGGTCCGTGAGCCGCAATCCGTATGACACGAGCCAGTAACGATGGGAATAAGGAACCGTTTTAATTCACAACTCAAAAGAATCTCACCAAGCCTTCCAGGCCGACACAACACGGCAGAAATGCATATAAGAAAGAGAAGGACCAAAGGCCCGGAACGAACAATCCCCGCAGACTGGCGGTCAACGGAACATACGACGCGAAACGTAAAGGCAGGAAAGCAAATGAACTCACACGCAACCGGCAATAGAAGACGAGCCACCGACTCGCCTTAGCGTACGCCCCAAACCGGCGAGGCCTCTGTTCTGCAGCACTCACGGAGGAAAACCCGTGCGCGTCGCGCGACCATCATCGCATCCACCTGCCCCCCGGCCCAAAAGCCCGCGGGCTCGTCTCACCTCCCTTCTTATCGGCTAGCGTCCATCTGCCCCGCACCCCTGTGGCTTTTTCCAACGCTGCCTGTTGTCACGTGCATGGCCAATGTAGCGTGTGTTATCCTTGCGCCTGCTTCCAGCGTGCGCGCTGCAGATAAGGGCCCATAGGCCCGACAACATTTACATTACAATTACTTTTAATAACATCCCCTATTCTTTCCATGGCATCATTGCGTGTTAGTTCTCATTAATATTGTGTCTAACAAAGAAAACGAGCCCTTAAGTTTATACTTCTTTCCTTTATAATTTAGAAAGCTATATTTAAGCGTTCTTAGACCCTGGGGCAATAGGCTAACAAAATTTACGTGTGATAACCAGATCGTCACACCGTAAAGCGTTCTTCGTTCCCTAATACTGAAGTCTGTTTTCTAACGTGTGTGCTGACGTTATGTCGCGGAATAAGTTACCCTGTGCAGTAACCAGTAGACGCCGGTGTATAGTGGGCGTGCCTGGTAAGCCCACGATGTGCACACAACTACCGCACTTAACGTCGATCCGGCCTCGTAACGCTTGCCTCGAAGCCAAAGAGTTGCAGCATAGACAAGTTACTCGCCGGATGCTTCGCATGTAACCGATTCCCACGAGGCATGGGATCTGCCGAATTTGTTCGCTGTCCGGCGGCGGCACATCCTTCGGTTAAACTGGCAATGCCTTAATAAAAGATAGATTGTTAGAGCGCAAGTCCTATGTGCCAGTCAGAATTTCAGGACATCTGGGCATCCACAGCCGAGTTTGTGAATACTCGCTTCACTTCAGTAGCACGAGCTTGCTGCGCAGGTCTGGTGTAAAAAATTGGGGGGACCCTTAAGCTTCACCTTGAAGAGTTGGAAGGCGATAGCGATATCCTGTCCCTATTGCGTACCTCAACTACTTAGTGCATAGTTGATATGCACGCACTACCGGTCTTAAGGGAATACGCACAGTAACGTGTGTGCCTTTTTTAATAGATGGCCGGCTTTAAACTACGAAATCGTTAGGATATTTGCGGGTTGCGACATCCGAGGGCAATGTATCCGCTTGTACCACTCCATATTACTGCGATATAACAGGTTGTATAGTGACGTATGTATACAGGACGCGTGAGTTTGTGAAGCGAGAGTTAGTTTCACGGCATTTCCAAGTAGAGGAAGTTATCTTCAATGATTTTCCAAGCGTCCGCCGGGCTGTGTGGTGAACACCTGCTTGCCACGCAGACGGCCTGGGTTCGATACTAACTCGTACTCGGAAACTTTTATTGTTTATTTTATTTGCATCTTTCTCGATTTTTTGATCACGTACAAGATGATGATTTTTCGCTCACAACCAACGACGTCGACGCCGACGCCGGAATTTCCACAAAACGAGCTCTTTAACGCTATCGCGTTAAAATGACACGAGAAATCACAGGGGACCCAGAAAATTGTCAACCTAAAAGGACTGCTGCGTCTGTGCCCCTTCCATAGTCCTTCTAGAGTCTAGACAAATAGTGAGATTTCCTACTTGGGGCCAGCATAATCACGGCTCCCTCTGTTTGAAACTGCTTTGAATGTGTATGAGTCCGGCTTTGCTCATTTGGTTGCGTCTTTTTTCTGTCGTCATTGACACGTGCTGTATATTTACCGCTGCGTATGAGCAATAAAACTCGAGTTTTAATTAGCGCTTGCACCCTTCGTTCCATCTATACGCCGTCGTCGAGTGTTCGCTGTTTCTGTCTCGATATGATCAACCAACGAGCTCGGGATGCATATAAGCATATAGCATATAAGTAGATATAGCATATAAGTATAAGATGCATATAGCATATAAGTAGCTTGCCGTTTGTATGCTGGAGGATGTATGCCTTGGTGGCCAATTTCTTTCAAGCATTGTGTTACAGAGTGAGGGGTCACAAGTTCGAATTCCCATACCATATGGAAGGGCAATGTGACGCCGACGGCAAAACTCGCTGAGAGTGTCCATATTATTGTTATCGCAATGCACACCGCGTTCTTGGGGGCTGTCGATCAAAGGCACTATGCATCTCAATCGAGCGTTCTACCACTTAGCTATCCCGGTGCTTGAAACTTCTTCGCAAAAACACTCTGTGAGGTCCTAACGTCGGCAAAGGAATCACGTTGAAGGCAGGTAACATTGAGTGGCTGAAGAGTAAAATCACACGTTCCATTACGCAATGTAAGTTGAGTAACATGTGGATGGTTTCCACTTCCTACCCATTACAAACGACTGAGCCATAACAATTTACCATTGGCCAGAGCATCGAAAATGTGTTCCGCTACGTAGGTGCACGTATTGATTCAAATATGTGTCGTGGGCAACCTCGCTAATTTTTAAATTAACGAATGGTGGCGTAGGGAGGTATTCATGGCGCAGTGGGAAAGCTGGCAAATCATATATTTATCTGCTTTCCGAGCTGGCAAGTACATGATTACCATGGCGTGGTTGGTACCTCGAAGCTGTGCGTGCAGCAGTCGCACCGAGTTTAGAGCGGGCTCTATGAAGGCCACTCCTACAGCTTACGCTGCGACTTTGCTGCTTGTTTTGCGCAGGCCTGGCTTGTTTCGTTTTTTTTAGGTGCGAAGCAGCTCTTTGACTAGCCTGTGTAACGCTGTCCCTCCGTGCGTCCGTACGAACGCGCCGCAACGCGCTCCCCTCGCCGCAGGTGTTGGAGCGGTCCCAAGTAGGTCACGCCGCAGTTGCGCGTTGACGTCACGCTCCCCTCGCAGTGCGAGCTGACGTCACTCTCTCCCTCGCCTGCCGCGCGCTCGCCGCAGCGCCCGCAGCTGCCGCCTGACGCGCGCCTAACGTACGCGTTGAAACATGTCTGTACGTGCCACCTCTCTCTTTCCTGCGCAACGCCGCGATGAATGCCAGCGTCAACGCCGCCGCCAGTGTGAGCGTTAGCGCCCGCTGCTTCGCATCTACACATGGTTCCCTTTAGCGGGAGATGGTGTAATTTTTTTTCTTTTGTTTGCTCTTCGCGCCCACCGATATGCGGCCACCGTAACCGGTAATCTAATCCACGTCCCCGGCCTTAGCGGCTTGGTGTCGTAGGCGTTGGCCGGCTGATCAGGCGTTGCAGATGCAGGCAAAATGCTGGAAGGGCCCGTGTACTGCGCAATGTGAGTCCACGTTAATGGAACCCGAGATCATGAAAATTTCCGGAACCCTGCCTCTACGACGTGCCTCATAATCATAGCATGGCTTTGCACGTAAAACCCTAGTTATTATTATTATTATTATTATTATTATTATTATTATTATTATTATTATTATTATTATTATTATTATTATTATTATTATTATTATTATTAGCGGGTGCTGCTCGCCTTCTGCTCATGATACAGGGAGTGCGTGACCATGCCACACGTTGATTTCGCTTTGTTAGGATTTACAGCACACGTCCCGGGTTTATAAAAGAACGGGCCAACATTTAGTGCTCGCGCGCTTTCATTCGAGGAATTCACTTGATTTATCAACCGCAGCGTGCCCCTGGCAGTGGAGGTTGGCTTCGATCAGGAGGTGCGGTGGGAGCTGGAGCAACGAGGCCACACTGTGAACGTTGAGAACTCGAAGCTACGCCCGTACACTGCTGGCCACGTCAACGTCTTGTGCCGTGCGTCGCAGTGGTGGACGAAGGAACGGGCGAGTTCGGAGGATCGCAAGATTCTATCTGCCAATGGTCCCGTCTGGTGTGGAGTGGAGACTCGATCAAGTGGCGTTGCCCTCGGCTATTGAATAATGACCCAAGGACGCGCTACACTCGTGAAGCACGAGAGCCCTTCTGGCGTTAATAGTCGCGCAATCTTTTACTAGCGAGGTTATGGTCCTGTATTGCAAAGAATAAGCAGAAGAATAATGAGTGTTAAGTCATATTGACAATCTGTGCTGATATGGGCTATTTAGGACGTATTGAGAACTGAAAGCGCAACAAACAGTGGATAATACAAGTTCGAGATCGAAACAATAATTAAAATGTGGCAAATTAAAAAAAGGATACACTAAGTACATCGACCGCACATGGCATGACAACCAAAATCAACGTCATTCCGAACCCTAGGCCCTCTCCTGAATAGGGGGCATTTTTTACTAGGTTTCTCTATTCTATAGCTTTTCTTTTGTTTTCTTTTATTTTTGCGGGGGGGTGGGGCAGTGATGAGAGCACTTGTACACAGTAGTGAGAACGAATTTCGAAAACGGAATACATGGCCGATCAATGAGCTGATCCGACGCTAACGTTACAGCAAAAGCTCTTGGCGAGACTGGGAGGTCCCAATTCAGTATACACAACGGAAGCTACTTCAGTATATCCTCATTTTGTGCACTTTGTTGGGAAAGAGGAATCAATGGACTGATTCAATGATTTTAGGGGCGAAGCTCCTCTTAGTCTAACCTTGTCCTGCGTCAGGCGTAACCGGCAGTATCTCGTGATAATGATCACGATGACGCTGATGACCATGAAGAATAAGCGCGTTCCAGATCACCTCTAGTTCCCATCGTGTGCACCGAGGAAGCAGAGCGTCCCGCAGGCGGTGTGGCCATCTATGTCAAGCAGAACACTGTAGTACAATAAGGCCGTCCACCACCACTACAGTCACTAGAGTCATGGCCGAGAGCATAGAGGGGCAGCTTAGCAATGGCTAGGCAGGTGGTGTCTGTCGCCCAGGTTGGCTCCATTCCTTGATCTTGCTTGGATGTGCTTGCGGGGGCTTAGTCCATCCCCTCCTTCCCGCGTCCTACACCCCTCCAGAGAATGCGCATCCCCTCCCCCCTCTCCTCTCCAACACTCACCCCCCTTCCTCTCCTCTAGGGAATCCTCTACTGTACGGAGCGGCGCGCGCGTCCCCTCTCTCTCCTCTCCTACGCTCACCCCCTTTCTCTCCTCTAGGAATCCTCTACTCTACGGAGCGGCGTCCGCGTTCCACATCCCCACAGCGGATGTGCGTCCTCTCCTCCTCACCCCCTCTCTCCCCTCTAGGAATCTTCCACGGAGCCATATAAGAACCCCTATCCCTCCACTTCACCGACCATAAAGCTGTTGTAATGAAGGGGGACCGGAAGCCACATCTAGCTATCATTTACGAATAAATAAAATTTCTTGTATATATACACACAGTGTTTGTCACGTGTTTGATGATGAACTGGACGAAAATTCACGGAAGATTCACGGTTTACCGATGAACCTCCAGAGCTTCGCCCACTCATCATCATTCACTCCGTGGGTATGCTGTGATTTTTTTTTCATTGATTGATTGATTGATTCATTGAATATTTGGCTGACTCACTGGCTGATTTGTAATTAACTTATGTGAAACATTAGGAGTATGAAAAAATTAGCCATTCTGCCAAATTAAGCGTAGTAAATGTTACGTGCGTAGGTTATGTATCGCTACAGAGAGAAATTTTCCTTAATTTCATCTTCGTGCCAAAGCACAAAGAAAAGCACGCTTGTTTGGCGTCACACATATTCATGTATTTGATTTTCACAGCATAGGGCCTATACTTTACCTTGCAATGATCCGCCTTTCCAATAGAAAAAAAGAATGTAATAATTTTCTGCCATACGGAATTTCACAGAACCATACAGACTGCCCATTATCAATGATGTAACGGCGAGTGCAATCCGGAACTCCAAGGGAAAGGTTTCTTTTGCTACTTCTTTAGCCGTCAGCGGAAACTCTGGAATGGGCGAAAAATAGTTCACGGCTTCCTCAGTAGGCACCCGCGGCAACGGTAACCTAGACAGCCCGCCTGCATTTCCAAACGAGCCACCCTTCCGGTACTCAATATTATACTGATAACTGGCAAGCAGATTAGACCAGCGGTGGATCCTTACTGCTGCAACGGAACTTGCATGTTTCCTTGGATCGAAAATGTAGGTGAGCGGCTGATGATCAGTCGCAATAATGAACTGTCGGCCATAGAGATATTTGTGAAACTTCTGTATGCAGAACACGATTGCAACCGCTTCTCTTTCAATGTGGGCGTAGTTCCTTTCAGCTGCATTTAGCGTTCGGGAAGCGTATTGCACCGGTCTGTCTTCACCATTCACCACATGAGAGATAACGGCAGCTCGGCCATGCGCTGACGCGTAACATGTTAGCCTCAGCGGTTTTGCTGCGCCTTAGAGCTCGAGAACCGCGTCACCACAGAAGCGCTTTTAGCAACATTGAACATTTTCTTTTCATTCTTGAGACCAATTCCATCGAATTTCTTTCCTGAGCAGTTTGTCCGATGGCTCTAGTGTTTCGGCCAGACACGGCAAGAACTTTGCGTATAAGTTCAAAAGCCCTAAGAAAGCCCGTAGCTATCCTACGTTCTTAGGTTCAGGCGCTTTCAGTACAGCCTCAACCTTTTCTTTTGTCGGCCTTAGTCCATCGCTACTAATCTCATGCCCGAGGTACTTAACGCTGCTCTGAAAAAATCTGCATTTTTCGGCATTTGCGCAAATGCCGTGCTTCGTAAGCTGCTCTAAAACACGCTCAGTGTTTTCTGCGCATTCTTTTCGTGTTTTGCCTGCAATAAGAACGTCGTCCAGGTAGCATGCGGTCCCCAGAATTCCTTTTAGGATTTGGTCCATGACCGACTGAAACAACGCAGGGGCCCTTGTCACTCCGTTAGGGAAACTTCTGAATCGAAACAAGCCGAGGTGCGTGTTCACTGTCAGAATTTCTTGCGACCTCTCATCTAGTTCGAGTTGCAGATATGCTTTTGACAAATCTAAAACAGTGAAAACTGTACCTGCTGCTACCGTCGCAAAAATATCTTCAGGCAAGGGAAGCGGATAGTGATCTATCCGCTTCCCTTGTCACACGATACCGTCACGTTGATTACCGTCACACAATTGTCACCGCAAAGTCGCACACTTTTGTCGCCTTTCAAGACTGTTACTAGGGGGCGTTGCCCAGTCACTGTGTTGAACTCGGTAGATAACGTCAGCCTGTTCCAAATTTCTCAGCTCGGCTTCGACGCTTTCATGAAGTGCGTAAGGCACTGGCCTCGCTTTGCAAAAAATTGGCTGGGCAGTGTCCTTCAGCACCAAGCGTCCCTTTCAAACCTTTTATGACGCCGAAGCCTTTCGCAAACACGGGACTGTACTTTTGCTTCAAATATACTTCAGTTGTCACCGTATTCACCGACACTACCTGTCGCCAGTTTCAACCTAACTTGTGACAACCAATCCCGACCCAACAAGTTTGGCATGACACGACCCTTCACGTTTTGCGCAATGATCAACGGCAAAGTGTGGTCCTTGCCTCCATAGGTTACACTGGACTTCAACTCGCCCGGTTACTGGAATCGAGCCTTCCATTGTAGGCTGTTAACCTTACGTTTGTCTTTTCACAGTGCTTGTGCGGAAACAATTTCCGGAACTCGCCTTCACTCATTATCGAAAGTGCTGCTCCCGTGTGAATTTCGACGTGTTTGCCGTCAATCAATACGCTTACGTAGTACGCCCCGACCTTAGGCGTCATTTCCACACCGAACAACACAGTTTCATCACTGGTAGCATCTACATTCCTCACAGACCTAATCTTAATTCTGCACATTTTCGCCAAGTGTCCCGTTTTCGAGAATTTAAAGCACTTGCTAAACAAATGCGGACACTTCTTGCCGGCATGTGAATTACCACATCTAGTAGAGGCAACATTGTTCCTTTGAGGCGGAAAATTATTTTTACCTTGTTCAGAAAACTTTCGTTGCCAGTTGACGTCGTCGTCAGTGGCACAGGCGCTGTTGCTCGCGTCGTTGCTGCGCACTTCCTTGTTCTGTCCTTGCGCTGCTTCCATAACCAGCTCTGCGCTGTAAGCCTTTTCGAAGGTGAGGTTCTTGTCTTCCGTCACGAGCAGCTTGCAGCGGATGGCGACGTTGTGTAATCGCACAATTAGGCGGTCCCGAATCGCCCCTTCCAGAAACGTGCCGAAGCTGCGCGTGGCTGCCATCTTCTCGAGTTCCACGACGAAGTCACTGATTCCTTCACCCGGGCGTTGGTCTCTCCGGTAGAACTTGTACCGTTCCACTACAACCGAACGCTTGAGCGTGTAGGGGTTTCGCAGGGTCTTTACAACATCTTCGTAGCGGGCTTCGAACAGAGCCTTCGGAAAAAGTAGATTTCGAAACGCGATAAACGCGGCCTCTCCGATAAGCGTCAAGAACACCTGCTGCTTCGTTTCCTTGTCTATCTTGTTAGCAGTTGCGAATGCCCCGAAGCGTTGAATGTAGACTTCGAAGTCACCCTTCTCCGGTGAAAACTCCGGCAGGTGAACCAGAACCCCGCCGCTGTTTGCCGTGGTAGTGGGTGCCCACTTGTTCTCGTCTCATTCGCTGCGCTGAACCAGTAGTCCAATTTTCAACATCCCATCTTCGTCGCCATTGTTGTAACTTGAGAAAAGGACGGAAACCCGGCGAACTTGACAGCAGGGCTTACTGACGAATCAGTAGCGTCCGGTACAAGGAACGAAACATAAGACAACGATACAGATAGCTGCCGGCTGTTTATAGCCAGCGCATAGGCGTTACACCATGGTCACGTGGACAGGCGCGCAGGCCGTCAGCATAGTGGCCGCACCGACCTTATCAACAGATAGCATCCAGCTTGTGCCATGCCGAACGGCGTCATGCGTGGAATTATTCATATGTAACAGACACCCACTGTAGACACCAGTATAAACGCCAGTGTATGAGACTCTCACACAACTACTGCACTTAACGTCGATCCACCTCGTACCACTTGCCTCAAAGCAAAAAAAAAAAAAAATATCAGCAAGGCTTCAGCCTTATGCTTCGCGTAAAGAACATCATTTCGGCCTACCACAGCTGGTGCTGGTAGTGCCGACTTTAGTGGTGGCGTCGTTACGCAACTATGAACAACCATGTCTCACATTTTTATGTTTTCCTGATACGTCCATGCGTACGAAATTTCGACTTATGTTTACTGAGTACTACATTTCTCCGCCTCGGAACGTTATGTTCCTTTTGAAAAGTGCCACACAGCAAACCTCGTTATGCATGCTTCGTATATCATTGATTCCCACGGTACGTGGGATCTGCCAAATTTCTTTTTTTTTTTCTGAGACGTGGTGTATACCCCCTACCACTATCAGAGGTACGAGTATAGGCTTAGTGTTTGCAAAATCTGGGAGTGCCGTGCAGGGGCGTAGCCAGACATTTTTTTCGGGGGGTTGGGGGGGAGGGGGGGCACCTCCTTGATTTCGGGGGTGGCACCTCCTTGAAATGGCCATTTTTCGCTCTGTATACCATGGTGAAAAAAAATGTCGGAAGGGGGGGGGGGGGGGCACGGGCCCCGTGTGCCCACTTCCTGGCTACGCCACTGGTGCCGTGCGAATAGTTAAGTCATCGGCTGTATGTCACACTAAGACTATCACCACTACTATTACCACCATGTCATAATAAGGCTGTCATTGTAAGGTGCCAGAAGCCTCGGCACTCTACACCAGCCGTTCAAGTGACCCTGGTACTGCGAAGCATCGTTAAAAAAAAGAACCCCCATTAGTTCACATAGTTTGATATGATTCAATAGTGATGATACGACCTTGCGGTACTAGGGGAATCGTGAAACGACGAAAATGAACAGTGATACATGGATAGGCAATAGCGATACACGGGAAAACAACAGCTCGAGTAAAGAGAAGGGAATAGCAATACATAGAAAAGTAATAGCCCGAAGGGGAAACCAATAGCAATAGATAAAAAAGCAACAGCCTGAGGGGGAAAGCAAGAGCTATTCACAGAAAAGCAACAAAGCACAGAAAAAAGCCCCATATTCGCCGTTTAGCCTGCCCTGACGAAGTAGAGCAGGATAAACTTTCAAATGCGACGCATTTCTTTGCGTGCTGCAGACATTTTGAGCGTTTCTGTCTTCGTATCCGTCTATCCACCTATCTAGCCGGGGTGCTCGTGATCACCTCCTTAACTTGGGGTACACCAAAATTAGCATGGGAGGGTAAAGAGTGTTTGACGATTATGACTCTCTGGTCATGTCATGAATAATGCGAAAATTCTGTCGCGTACGAAGTCAAGCCCTTTACTCTAGACATGCGTAGAACATACCCGTATACCTCGGGCCGCAGTATTCGGGTATGCGCCACAGGTGTTTGACAGTTTATGTCTACAGAGGAACGGCGTCAACAGGCATTGGTAATTTAAATGTGAGAGCTTTAAGAATAACCGACATCGGCAGAGCAGACCCGACGAATACAAATAATAAATGTTATGGTCCCAGCACAAACTGAACCCAAGCATTTTGCGTGAAATCAAATATTCTACTGCAGAGCCAGGCCAGGTCTCGGAACTGCTTTGAAAAAACACTCTATGCTGGCATAATGTTGGTGAAACGTCCATTGTGGTTGCAGCGCTGCCCATCTAATTTTATAATCATTACGTATGTACTGCATTGATACAGGCGTCACGTCGGTTTATCGTCAAGTGTAGTTAAGCACCATCCACTGAAGTTGGTCTACGTAGCTTTATGCAGTTCTACCATGCTCGCAAGCAGAAACGCTACATTTAAGCTTACCGCTTCTGGTGTTGGTAATACGCATATGGCTCTTGGCATCGTTACGCAACTGTAAACAACTGGTTATATAAAAGATATGTGAATGTTCAACATACATGTCCGTACGTGAAATATTTGTACATATGTTTAGTGTCATTTCGTAATGTTTCGCTCAACAAAAATTACACCACAGTCACCTTCCCTGCGCATGTTTCGGATGACATAGATTCCCTTCGTACGTGGGACCTGGCGAATTTTAACATTTATGCCGGGGCCCACCAAGACATTAGTGACGTATTTCCGTCACGGATATGACGTTGATATAATGGACGCCACCAAATGAGAAAGAAAAAACTTTTAGAAAATTGTTCCCTCACTCTGAATCGAGCCTCCGACTCCTCGGAGCGCGACGGTATGCGCCCGACGCTCTACCGACTGAGCTAAAGAGGCAGACGGAGGACATTATACAAACGCGCCTTATATCTCTCACACAATCTCTCTCGCTCGGTTATCTCTGTTGGCGTGGCCGGGCGGTGCCGCCGTCTGTGAACGATGAAGAGAAGTTATGCGGCATGACACTTACTAGCACCGATAGAGAACGATTCGTCGACGACGCAGTTAAAGCATGGCGTCTGAGATTGCCGCGCCGGCGCGCAATCTCGGAGGTCATGGTTAAAGCATCTTCATAGCAGCAACGAACACTGGCTACGCTAGCATTGGGGAGTCGCCCTAGACGCAGATATGTGTCACTCTAGTTATGCTCTTGGCCTTTCGCTTCGTGTTAGCGTGTGACGGCTCTTTGTCGGAGTAGTGCAGCTTCCACATGCTTCAGCTGTGTTTCGCCGCCGACTACTTCGAGTGCGATAGCACCTAGGAGGATATATGAAATCTGCTGTAGTGGAGGGCGCCCTCCCCAAGTGAAGCCAACGCCGCCATATTGTGGTGGGCAGAAAGCTCGGCGCGGCGGCCATCGGCGGCTGCCAGTTCACCTGCAGCAACGGTGGATTGCGGTTCGCGCGCCTACCTTTCTTTCACAAGTGTGTCTACAGTGCATTCGTATGCATGCGGCTCGACTAAAGCGATCATTGTCCAATCCTGCGTAGCATATGGGTGCACAAATCCGAGCGAATCCTGCTTCCAAGATCACATTTCACAGGTGCGTACTGAAAGCAGGTAGTGTTTACGCGGTCTGGTAACACGGCTGACACGTATTTTTGATTGGTAGGCTTAAGGAATTAATTGGTAAGACGAAAAAAATCGAGGTGGACGCATTTATCCTTCCGAAG
>JALIZH010025608.1:0-44348 GCA_030522465.1 Rhipicephalus appendiculatus
GAGGCATCTAAGGTTGTCGCCTTAATGTACATAACAACGCAGCTGCTCGAACTGCCCACGGAAGGGGCGTGCGAGAATCCATCCCGCTCTCAGGAAGAGATCCGCAGCGAAAATGCATGTCATTGCAAATGAAGCAATGAGATCTGTTGGAACAAACCAAGCCTCTAGCGCAGGGGTCTCAAACACGCGGCCCGCGAGCCAATTAATTGCGGCCCGCGGCCCTCACATGACTGTCCACGCCTCAAATTTCTTTTAGTTTCTTAATAGGAGTGTTCGTGGGCTACTCTGATATGACTGGTCCAAAGCATTGCTATCGCGAGGTACCCGATGTGGTCACCATGTCTTGAAGCATAACCGTCAAACAAAAACTATCTTAGAATCGGCGTCTAGGTTTTAGTCATTTTGGAGATCGCTGTCGACATGTTGTTCAGAAACCACCTGTGTGTGAAATACTGAAACGGTTTTGTTTTCAAATGGCAACGCTTGGTGACAATTTGCACCCCCCCCCCCCCCCAAACCCTCTTTATTTTTTTCACTTCCCTGGCCCTTGCGGGACTAACCTGCGTGAATGCGGCCCGCTCCTGGAAGTGAGTTAGAGACCCCTGCTCTAGCGCCTACACCTGCACCAACCAGACGCATCCTTTCCACTTCGCCAACCCCACCCCCCCCTCCCCCCGCCTTCCTACCACATCCACACCCTCTTCTGGACTTCCTCGCCACGAGACAACATTAACTTCGTCACTTTCAGTAAGTATCTCGCGTTCCGCATCGGGACGGTAGATTGTGCTGCTTGCGACCACTGCGGCAACGAGTAAGCTATTCAACATGTTCTTTGTCTCGCTGTCCTAGCCACAACACTCACGGGCCGTCGCTAGCACTCGTGTTAACCAGCCTTGAAGACAGGCCACCTTTGAATACCGACCTATATAGTCGTCGTAACGCAAGTCGATCAAGGCATTGCGGTGGCTTTAATTTTCTATTTGCGCACCTGCTATGTTTTCGTACTTACACGGCTGCCATTGCCTCCACTCTTCTTTCGCTTCCAACTATTGTAAGGTAGCAGGCCAGGAGTTTCTGTTCCAGTTAATATCGCACGTCAATGTTGCTGATATCATTCTCTACACACATTTCCGTCCCTAATGTGTTGGGCAGGCTAATAGAAAGCACTGGCATAGGAGATTGTGTAAAAAGGTTCGATACCGCATTGGATGACAAGTATAGTTAGTACTGTGAAGGCCTTCGCAAGAAAGAGTTGGAAAGGCCTTTACTCTTGCACAGCGCAGCTGTATTAACCCGCTAAATTACCAAATTAATATTTAGGTGGATACGTAGGGCAGAGTGCGAGAGTTTCACCAGTCTTTGTTTTACTCAGCTGCCTCGTGGTCTTATCCGCACTTGTGCTGTGGAGCTTAAAATATGTTATCGCAAATGTTATAGAGTTTCTGCGTGAATTTATGCCTTCAATAAGTCACATATCACGGA
Organism: Rhipicephalus appendiculatus; assembly: GCA_030522465.1. Lineage (NCBI taxonomy): Eukaryota > Metazoa > Arthropoda > Arachnida > Ixodida > Ixodidae > Rhipicephalus > Rhipicephalus appendiculatus. The sequence goes on from JALIZH010025608.1 coordinate 1,483, forward strand.
GAACTTGCTTGGCGAGTGTCAGATCACACCGGTTTTTCAGCGCCCGCATATTTTATTCCATGAGAGCATTTGAGTATGAAATCTCTTAACTCCTCCGAAACTCCAGAGTCAAAGTTACAAGTTGAAGTGGCCGAAATTGCAAGAAAGGCTGCATTATCGAGGAGAGCACCAAACAGCGCGTCGCACAGATCTAAATGTGCTTTTTTTTCACTAATGTGAAACCCAACAACATACCAAACCCGATATTATCGGAAAGACCGCAAGGCATAATCTGACACACGAGCACTGTCGAACAAAAAAGATGCAATTATTCTTACTCTGTAGCATTCGAGCAAGCAAGTGCCACAAACACACGCGAACAGCAATTCGTGGTGTTATACAGCAGTGCAACTTTAGCAATCGCGACAGCTTCGACAGATGCGACCGATCGAAGCAGCGTGCGTTCACCTCGCAATGTACGTGGACGCGCCCGACGTGCGAAACCTGTCAAAAGCAGAAACATCGACGACTGAATTCGCCAATCGCATGTCGCACTGAATGATTGGGTCTCCTCAGAATCATTGGCATTGGTTACGGTACAGCTTACCTGACCACTGGAATGTGCTGGCAAGGCGAGGCGCTTTGGCTTGACGTTCGTGCGGGCCGCAGAAGAGAAGAAACTGACGTCCGTGTCGGCGAGTGGTGCGCGCGTGAGTGAGACTAGCCGGAATCCTGGAACAGCGGTCCACGTTCCGGTGGGCGCGCCTATGGCCCCTCTTTCCCTCGTCTCCCTCAACGCGCCCGTTCGTTGGGTCGATAAGTTCATAGCGTAACCACGCTCGCCTCGACGCTACCCGCCGAGTTTGACGCTGACCATTCGACCGCGGCCGCGTCAGACCCACTTCGAAGAACGACGATAGGATGAGAGGAGGTGGACCGGCTGAGCCAGGGATTGTAGACACAGCATAATAAAGAGCGGCGGTGGCTATTGGATACGCTCGTATTCGAATAAAATTTCAATTAGCGCCTACTGTATTTAGGTGGTCCACCTATGTTTTGGAAGTTTTACTTTGAGCTCTGTCGACTAGAATATGTAAGGAATCGCTGTACGAAAATTGTTATTGTAGTATTATTTATTTGTATAGCAGCGTAGTTGCCGCCTTCCTTTCTAAGTCTACAATTTTGTTATGACGACGATTTGCGCAGTTTTTGTCAGGCATTCTCGTGTGCCCCAACTTTGCTAATGTTGCCAGCTCCTGTCCTGCCCAGTACATAATTTGGGTGAAGAAAGGAAAAATAGACAACCACCCGTTTGTAGCACGAAGCCACAAGGCTTGTGGCTTCGGACTTTATTAACCCTTCCGCCACCTTGCGGGATTCCGCAGAACTGATTTGCATAACTTGGGTGATTAGGGATTTTCTGTTGCTAATGCTCGAGTAGATAGACACCGCGGGCTAGCTAAAAAATGAAGAAATCGCCTGTGGGAAAAAACTTGCGCGCCACGTAAATTGGACAAACCCCACTTCTCGCCCCTTTGTCCATTCTGCGAAGAAACAGAAATTATTGAACATTATTTTGCATCATGTCGCAGCTATTCACTAATTAGAGAAATATTTCCAGTTATTCCGTTTTTTGAAGATAGGTTTAAGTTTAACAGCAGAAACTGTGCCAAGCTTCGGTGCCTCCATTTTGGGACATTGCTACAGAGGCGTATTTGATGCACTTTGTAACTTTATTCAGGCCACTAAACGTATTACATTTTAATGTCTACTTTAATCCTGGTGATATCAGCTTACATAACCAAACAAGCACCTCAATTCTGCATATTAACACAAGGTCAATTAACCATAAAAGGGACGACATTGCACTCTTTTTAGAACAATTCCAATTAAAATTTGACCTCATTATGATGACTGAAACTTGGGGTACAAATGACGAACCAACTTTTACTCTGGATGGCTACAATACATTCTACCTTAATCGGACGCATAAGCGAGGAGGGGGGGGTTGCTTTGCTCGTTACGGCAAAAAGGAATTGCCACGTCGTCCCTGAATTCAGTAAGATAGCAGATGATTACGAAATACTTACAGTACAGTTTAAAGATGAGCTGATCTCGGTAATTTACCGACCGCCAAATGGAAGCATGGCAAGTTTCATGCAGTTTTACGAGAATTTCTTGGAGTATGCTAGTTGTAATAATTTCCTCCTTATTTCTGCAGGAGATTTTAATATTAACGTACTGGAAGAAAACTCTGTGACCCGCGAGCTAAATAACCTTTTACTCTCTAATGGATTTAAAAATCTAATTAGTACGCCAACTCGAATTACATGTTCCACAGCATCAGCACTGGATCTTATCATTACCAATATTGACACAGTAATTTATAGCGCAGGCACAATAACATCTGATATTAGTGACCACTGTCCCGTGTATCTGAACTATTTTTGCAAACCTCTCGATAAAGGGACGCGGCAGGTGCTGCCTACCATACAGCATATTACATCTCGAAGTCTTGAAGCATTTACTCTTGATATATCAAATCAATGCTGGTCAAATGTATTTAAAGAGAAAAATGCCGATAACGCATACGATGCGTTCATCCAGATATTTAAACGCATTTACGCAAGACATTTTCCTTTCAAAACGTTAAAATCTGCAAAAAAAAGCCAGAAAACCTTGGGTTACTCGCGAGCATTTGACAATGATAAAGCGTAAAAACATCTGTTATCACACTTTTTTGCGTACGCGCTCTGCTGAAACTTTGAAGGAATTTAAAAAGCTTCGAAATAGATTAAACGCTGAACTTCAGCGTGCCAAGAAAGCCTACTATCAGCGTATTTTTGAACATACCAATCGGAAACGGTCAAATGCAACGTGGAAGCTAATTAATAACATACTCGGTCGTGATAATAAAAATGCTTTGCCTGAGTCTATAACGTTTGGGGGTAAAGATTTAAGTGGCGCAGCACTCGCAAATCATTTTAATGATTACTTCATAAATGCAGTTGCGTTGTGCAATGATAACGCGGATTTTGCCGCTAGATGCAGTAACGTGAGCCAAAGTATTTTTCTGGACCCAGCAAACGAAAGTGAAGTATGCGAAGTCTTCAAGCATCTAAACAATACTAAATCGCTTGATGCCGATGACTTGCAGATCACACCAATAAAACACGTTTTATATTTACTTAGTGATGTACTAGCCTATATATATAACTTAGCTCTTGAACATGGTGTTTTCCCAGAAGCCATGAAGAAAGCTCGAGTATCAGTCATTTTTAAGGGTGGTGACCGCAACGCAGAAAGTAACTACAGGCCTATATCGGTCCTTCCCGTCTTCTCTAAATGTTTAGAAAAAATTATTCATGTTCGCATAACGAAATTCTTTAATAAGCATAATGTGTTAACAGATGCGCAGTTTGGCTTTAGATGCGGCAAGTCCACTGAAACCGCATTGGTGACATTAAAGGAAGCTGTACTTCATAACTATGAACAAAATAAATTCACACTCGGCATCTTCCTAGATTTCAGTAAGGCATTTGACTCGCTTCATCATAATATATTGTTAGAGAAATTAGAATCAAATGGCATTCGTGGGGTTGGCAAATGATTAATTCAATCATATCTTAGCAATAGGTGTCAAAGTGTTCACATTAATAAAAATAGCTCGTCATTTTTGCCCCTCACTCGTGGTGTACCGCAAGGCAGTATACTTGGTCCGCTGATGTTCAATGTTTACATTAATGATATTGTTCAACTAGACACAACAGTTAAATAAGTCATATATGCAGATGATTCAACAATAATCCTTGATGGCTTTAACTTGGAAGATATTAAAAGCAAAGCAAATCATATACTTTCAAGGATTTCATCGTGGTCCAGAATGAACCAGCTTAAAATTAATCCAAATAAAACCAAAGCCATTGTTTTTCGTGCCAAAAATAAAGTACTGACTGCACATCAACCTTTAGTTCTTGATTCAGTGCCCATAGATATTGTTGATACCCACAAAATACTTGGAGTTTATTTTTCATCCAACCTAGGCTGGGATAAACATATAAATTTTATTTGTAAGAAGCTTTCATCGGTAACAGGAGTGTTGTCTCGTTGTCGTAACATTTTGCCACTCAAGGTCAAACTTCAGATATATAACGCGCTGTTTAATTCACATCTAATGTACTGCACCCTTGTATGGGGCACGACAAGCAAAGCAAACATAAACAAACTCATTACTCTGCAAAAAAAGATAGTCCGCCAAATTGGAAATATTGACCCGTTCGGAACAACGCGTGAAGCTTTCCAAGAATTCAATATAATACGAGCTGACAACCTTTATACATTTCGCTTATTGCACACACTTTCTTTCTGAAATAGGGAGCTCTCCAACTTCATTAGATCACTGTCATGCCTAGAGCGTCGGGTCATTACAGTTCCCACAAGAAATAAAGACATTTGGTTCGTACCGCGTTTCCGCACTACGTATAGATATCAAGCCTTGGCCTACAACGTTCCCACATCACTTAACACGCACGAAAGTACGATCACCTACAACAAGAAACAATTGCACTCACATTTCTGCTCTCTGGCGTCATAGGCACACGCGCAACAAACTATTTTCATAGTCTATTTCATGTGTCGTTTTTGTTTTTTTTAAATAGTTTAGCCTAGTGTAAATACATTGTATCATGTTACATCTTGTTATCTTGCGTTTTATTAGCGATACGTATGTATGTGTGTTCACGTAAATGTATATATGTGTGCTTTTAAGTGTATAGGTGTCAATGTATAAGATGGTCTATTCACGGTGTACATTGATTTCTGAAACAATTTTTTTTAAATTTTTTTATTACACATTTATAATATGTATCTTAAATAATCAGTTCTGAAATCGTTTTTGTATTATGTATTGTTCGTGTTTTCTTTTGTACTTGCACGTTATGCACCTTAGTTCATTTCCGCACTACTGCCATGTGTATGTACAGGTCACCAGAGCCTTTGTCAAGCCGTTTTCACGGCTTTTAGCCTTGGCGACCTTCCAGTTTTGTCTGGTAAATAAAAAATAAAAAAACATTTGAATAAATACTCGTGAAGTAATTTTAAAAATTAGTTGAAATGTAAGGCATACATTGCAAATTGTTCCGGTCAGGTAAACACAGCTGTCTGGTCTGCTTAAAGTTTCAGAATTTCGTTATTATAATAGCTGTTAACCCGCCGCGGTACTCTAGTGGGTATGGGGCACGACTAATGACCTGCAGGTCGTGGGAACGAATCCCGGCCGTGACGGCCGCATTTTCGGTCGAGGCGAAAGTGCTCGACGCCCGTGTACATAGATTTCGAGAGAAGAGAGAAAGCAAGAAGATGAAAGGCAGGGAGGTTAACCAGGCGATCGTCCGGTTTGCTACCCTGCACCGGGAATAAGGGAAAGGGGATTAAAAAAGTCACAGTTTCGCCACTAGGGCGAAGCAACGAATGCGATAGGAAGAAATTAGTTTGTCACACGAAGAACGACAAGCAGCTCGATACTTGCAACGCGCCGCCGCAGCACAAAGGAGGACGCTCGAAAAAAATTGACGGCAGATCCACGAGGTGAATGATGATGAGATTGGGCGAAGCTCCTGGAAGTAATCATCGGTTAAACCGTGAAATTTCTTCCGTTAATTCGCCCGATAAAAATGACGTGAAACGATTGATTAAATGTTTTATCAAACTTTTATTGCTGGTTTCCGTTGTCCTTTCATTATGACCGCATTGTGGTCGGTGAAATGTAAGCTAAGTGGTTCTTGCACTGGTTGCAGCGGCATCCTTATCCATACGAGCACACACCGACGGCAACGAGCATCGTCAACTACAAACCTGTATCGCGATATGGTTTTGATTATAAAACCATTGCTTTAGAAAACACCTGGCGTCTTTCGTTAAGCAGCTGGCGTCTTTTCGTTTTGCTTTAGAAACATCTGGCGTCTTTTATTTCTGCTTTTAGAAAACATCTGGCGTCTTTCGTTGGTTTATTTCATCAATCAACGGCGTTTTGAACAAAATTTTTATTGTTTAATCACGCACAGGAGAAATCTCACCAGGCACTACCTTGGAGGTAAACAATGGCTGCTACTGGGAATGAGAGACAGCAGAAGTCGGCTTTTTTTTAACGTTTCGTACTGGAACATGCCAATGTCTGCTAATGGGGAATGAGAGACAGAAGAATTCGGCTTTTAGTTAACGCGCACGCTGCCAATTTTTTATTGTTCCACAACGCACAGGAGAAATCTCCCACCGGCACCACCTTGGAGGTCAAAGCGTAAGACTGGTTACGTACTACTACTACGACTACGACAACGACGAGGGACGAACGGGTGCCGCTTTAAGGAGCTTCGCCCCCAAAAGACGCATAGGTGTACGCAGGACAGGCGTGAACAACTGTCGCAGTTGTTGCGTATTTGTATTTGAGCAACGCGCTGCGAGTGTCCACAATGCAGAAGCCGACGCTGTTAATGTTGTTGCCTCTGAGATGGCTCATACCCACTCAGGGGGGATTGGCCAAGGATTGATTATATGATTATATGACTTTTCGACGCTGTTTGATACTCCTTTTTCTTTTAAACTGAGGCATGTGGAATGACCCCTCTGCGTCTCCTGCCACGCGGTGGCGTCTGACGCCAAGCGTGCCCGGTGTTCTTTTTTTTTTACCTTCTGCATCATGAGTGGTACAGAAGGGAGCCACTATTTCGTGCGCATCTCAAGGGCAGTTTTCAATAGGGTCTTTTAGCAACTTACGGAAATACGGTACGCAGATACGGTAAGGCAGTCAGGTAGCTCCTTCTTTCCAGTGACAGTGCGTCCCCCCGGACGACAGGTTCCTCGTTAACAATGCATAGGCTGACAGACCACAAGGAGGCGTGACAACCCCACAGTAATTTTTAAAAGAGCTTTTGTGTTGTTGGGGTGCCTTCACTGGTAAAAGGTCAACGACCGGGAAAGGAGGAGCCGTACGCTAATACCGTACCGTATTTGCGTACCGTATTTCCGTAACTTGCTAAAAGACCCTAATTTGAAAGAAACTGTAAAAGCGTTGCGTGATAGAAAACACGCTCAAGCTGTTCCGAGATCTGCGTAGCGAGAGCGGCGAATTGCGCATATGAATAGCTCGCCGTTATATTGCTGGCACGAGCATGGCGTGTGGCTGCGTTGGCTAGCGCAGCAGGCTGTGGAGCGAGGGGTCGCTGGTTCAAATCCCCGGTCAGGTGGTTTGGAATTTTTTTCTACTGATTTATTTTTTCTTTATGCCTTTTTTATATATACACATACATATACATATCCGGGACATGACGGCGTCGACAGACGGCGACGGCGAAAATCAGCCGAGAGTGTCCGTATAATTGCTATCGCAATAAAAGAGATAGAGAGAAGGAGAGCACTACACGCACAAAGGAGTACAGTCAGTCACTGAGGCCGGAGCTTCTCTGACCTACATGACATCAGCGATCTCACATTCGACTGGGGAATCGCGGCCTTTGAGAGGGCCGTGGGCGAGCCGTGGTGATTACTGAAGCGCTGAAAACACTGGATTAAGAACCTCCAGCAGTTTCAGGGCAGTTCGGGCTGTCGGAGTATTTAGCTCATTCAAAAGCATAAATATGGTGTCCAGAAGAGATCGAAGCGTCGTAGGAATGTCCTGGTCGTTTTCAGGGCAGTCATGGGGAACCAGCGCTGTCGCTGACTCAGTCAATGTCTGCTGCGACTGTTTGAGTCGCTGTGGTTGAAAATTCGGGAGCCCTCCACTACGGCGTCTCTAATAATCATATCGTGGTTTTGTGCCGTTAAACCCACACAATTATAGTTATAATAGCTGTTATTTCCTTTGCTTTCTTAACACGAAGGTGTTTTATGCCGGGGTCCTCCAAGACTTCAGTGACGTATTCCTGACACGGCAATGACGTCAAAAAATGCACATGAGCAGATCGGAACGAAAAAAGTTTCGCCACCGGAAATAACTGCCGAACACCAACAGACATTCTGCAAGCTCTCGTATATCACTGTACAGTAAACATTAAACTACTTCTGTAAGGACACGTTTTACTTTCGTGTTATCGTGTTATACCGATTTCTTTGACGGAGTGATCAACCATGTTTTTTTCTATCTCCCTCTCCCTGTGACTTTTTACATTTTTAGTAATATATTAGTAAGCAATGCTCCAATTATCATCCATAGGTTACAATACCTTTTCTTGGCCAATTCCCCAGAGTGGGCTTGTGCCACTGTCTTGAGGCTGCAGACAAACAAACAAACAAACAAACAAACAAACAAACAAACAAACAAACAAACAAACAAACAAACAAACAAACGAACAAACAAACAAACAAACAAACAAACAAACAAAAAAAACAAACAAACAAACAAAAGAGACACAGTTTCGTCGCAAGGCCGAAGCAATGAATGCCATAGCAAGAAATTGGAATGTCACACTCAGAACGACAAGAAGCTCGATATTTGCAGCTTCCCACTGAAGCACAAAGAAGGACTCTCGAATAGAACAAGCAGGTATGCACTGGGCAAGAGTGAACTAACAGGTATGACAGTCGATACGCCTTTGTGTTTGAGCTACGCGCTGCAAGTATCGACAAGGCGGACCTCCCACGCTTCTTTTTCTTTTAAATTGCGGCGCGTGGAGTGGCCCCTCTGCCTCATTCGCCACGCGGTGGCGTCTGACGCAAGGTTTGCGCGGTGTTCATTTTTTTTCCCGTTCCACATCACGAGTGGGTCAGAAAGGGGCCCCTCTTTCGTGCGCGTCTCAAGGGCTTTTTTCAAATTGAAAGAAAATGTAGGAGCGTTGCGTGATACAAAAGACGCTCGAGCTCCACCGAGATCAACGTACCGCCAGCGGTAAATGGTGTATATAAATAGCTCGCCGTTATTACTGCCGGCGCGTGCATGGCGCGTGGCTGAGTGGTCTAACGCAGCGTGGTGCGGAGCGAGGGGGTCGCTGGTTCGAATTCCCGGTAGGGTGCCTCGGAATTTCTTTCTTCTGATTTATTTTTCTTTGTGCCTTATTTATTGCAGCAAAAGGGCCTTATTGCCTTATTGCCTTATTTATATATATGCATGCATATGCATATCCGGGGCATGACGGCAACAGCAAAAGTCAGCCGAGAGTGTCCTTATAATTGCTATCGCAATAACAAACAGACGGCAAACATCAGTGCACATCGTGAACCGAACGCCAAGTGCATGCGGCAAGCCAGACAAGACGATGCGTGCTGCTGAAATGGAAAGACGCGTGCTGCTGAAATGGAAATCTTTAAAGGGGAATACTTTAAATTCAATAGGAACATTCTGGATAGACATTAAGGATTTAGGTGCAACGTGTGGGATCGGCTAAGCTCGAACTTCTCTGTTACATCTGTGTCGTGTGCTAAACAGCTTCGCTGGTCATGCACCTTCACACAATTTAATGGGGATGATGATGATGGCCTGTATGTATGGCTCCCACCCACTCTGGGCTCCTCAGTTTTTTTCTGCCCGTCACAATCATCATTTGCACCAACGTGCACGAGCTCTAGCACGGGCGACGGTTCCTTGAAGCTCGCGAAGTCGCAAGCGCGATGTTCTCCGGCCGGGGAAATTCTTCGATGCCCTGCTCGGGAGACTGCGTGTTGCGCACCGAGGACGGTGGCGCGTTTCCGGTGCACCGGGCTTATCTGCGCACGGCGAGCCCCTACTTCCGAGGTCTGTTCCACGACGCCAAGACAGACGTCCTCCTGCGTGGAGTCAAGGGATCCGTGCTCCATGTATTACTGGCGCACGAGTACACTGATCAGGTACGCGATTGACCCTTCATTTCTCGAGCTGTTCATTAAAATAAAAAATCGCTGCTTCGATTAAGGGCGAAACAGTGAATGCGATAGCAACAAATTGTAAATGTTGTATGAAGTAAGGCTAGCAGCTAACTCTTTTGGATTCGATGTAGCGCAGCTTCACAAATCGCTCGTTTAAGGGAATACGGCCGCTCGAGGGGCCGAAGTGGTTTGCTTGCTGCCAGTCCTCCAAACACGAAGTAAGCTTTGAGAGCCCAGCAAGATTACGCGCAGTCTTTAGATGCCTCTCGGGATAGCATGCGCGCCAGCGACCGCACCTTAGAGCGACGCAGCCCCCTGGCGTCCTTTCATGCCCCGTACGAAAAACGGGCGGGCCGTTTCCCCTTTGCTTGATGTGCAATCGACGGTAGGCATCGCTCGAGTGGTGATATCGCATGCGCCCTCCGTGCGACGGAGATGGTCGGCTCGTTTCATCTCCGCTTCAGCCGCGTTCGTCGCCAGCGCGCGAGAGTTCTTACTGCTGGGTAGAACAAACGATGCGGGGGGTGATGTGATCAATTCGCACTTTATATGGGAAATGACGGCGACGGCCAGAACATGTCGGAGTGTCCATGTAATTGCTATCGAAATAATAGGTGCACATTCATCAGTGGCCAATAGGGTAGGGGATATAAACATTTTATTGATTGATCATGAGAACCGAAGGGACGAGAAAATTAGAGATGTATCCAAGTATACAGGGTAAAGAGGTGGCAGGCCAGTCTAATGATGTGGCCACATGCACACTAGAATTATCTATCTATCTATCTATCTATCTATCTATCTATCTATCTATCTATCTATCTATCTATCTATCTATCTATCTATCTATCTATCTATCTATCTATCTATCTATCTATCTATCTATCTATCTATCTATCTATCTATCTATCTATCTACCTATCTATCTATCTATCTATCTATCTATCTATCTATCTATCTATCTATCTATCTATCTATCTATCTATCTATCTATCTATCTATCTATCTATCTATCTATCTATCTATCTATCTAGAATACACAAAATCAAGCCCTATACCAAAAGAAAATATACGAAGTTGCATATAAGAACAGTGCGCGTAAGTTGACATCGGTGCGTATTCGTTTTCGAGCGCACAAAAAAAAAAAAAAAAAAAAAAAAAAAAAAAAAAAAAAAAAAAAAAAAAACCGGTAGATCGCATGTACCATGGGAATCGATGTCATGCGATGCCGGGAGAAGGTGACTGTGGTGTATTTTTTTTTAGCCAGATGTCACGATATGACGCTAAACATACGTACAGATGTTATATGCACAGGCGTATGTTGAACAATCGCATACGTTTTATATAACCAGTTGTTTACAGTTGCGTAACTATGCCAAAAGCAACATGTGTATTACCAACACCAGAAGCGGTAAGCTGAAATGTAGCGCTTGGTGCTTGCGATGATCTTAGCCCTGGATAGTGCTACATAGAGAAACTTCAGTGGATTGCGTTCAAGTATACTATTGACGCTAACCCGACGTGACGCCTGTACCACTGGAGTACATATGGAATGTTTATAAAATTAGATGGGCAGCGCTGCAACCCCAATTGACGTTTCACCAACATTACGCCTGCATAGGCTCTTTTTTCAAAGGAGTTCCGAGACCTGGCGTGGCTCTGCGGTAGAATACTTCATTGCCACGTGCCACGCAGATTGCTTGGGTTAGATTCCTGCTGGGACCCTGATATTTATTATTTGCATTCGTCGGGTGAACGCTGCCGATGTCGACTTTTCCTTACGCCCTGGCATGACCAATGTCTGTTCTCGCCGTTCCTCGGTAAATATAAATTGTCAAACACCTGTGGCGCATACCCGCATACTGTGGCCAGTGGTATACCGGTATGTGCCACACTGGTCTGGAGGAAAGGGATAGACAGACAGACAGACAGACAGACAGACAGACAGACAGACAGACAGATAGATAGATAGATAGATAGATAGATAGATAGACAGACAGACAGATAGATAGATAGATAGATAGATACAGACAGACAGACAGATAGATAGATAGATAGATAGATAGATAGATAGATAGATAGATAGATAGATAGATAGATAGATAGATAGATAGATAGATAGATAGATAGATAGAAACGCTTAAAGTGTCTTCAGTACGCAAAGAAATGCTTCGCATTTAAAAAAAATGCTGTGCTGAGAATTAGTTGTCGGAATGAAAATAAAAACAGCAAACAAACTTCATTTGTATTCGATTTAGACCACAAAATCAATCTTCTCTTTTTTCTCTTAAAATAAAATACTTTAAGAACTTTTGCACCGTTGCAGGTGGAATTATATATATCGGTCATTTAAGGACAACTGACGTGAGGTTGTGGATATGGTGTTGCCACCTGGTGTCGCACTCTACTGCTTCACAGGTAGATCGTGACTCTGCGCGTAGTTTGTATTACTCCCGAGATGTAGAGCTCTTCATATTTAAGCCAAGTGCAGCCCCTCATGGTGTCTTAGCGGCTATGATTTATTTATAGCGCTGATCAAGCACAGACCGAGTGTGTTCTCTTTTCTGTTGTCTTCTTCTTTTTTTCTTATTTTGCGCAGTTAGCAATCGTTTAAAAGAACGCACTACATATGCCTTCAAGTTGTCTAATTAACGTCGCGTCATTATGCTACCTAATTATTGACGGTTACGGCCCACGAAACGCCGACATTTATAATGAAACGAAGCTCTAATTTGCACTCATAAGCCGACCCTTGTTGCCACTGAGCTCTGTCCCGCGCAATTAATATTATGTTAAGGCTTGTCCGGAACATTGAAAATTCGGAATATACCACGTGATCCCGCGCCTATGCGCCGCGACATACGCACTCTCATTTGCCTGGCGTATTTGTTGGGGAGAAAGGGCCAAGCTCCACTAAGGTTGCTACTTTGGCTGTGCTAGGACGCCACTGGTTTGTATAAAGAAAAGCTGAGATTCAGCCTTGTCATTCGTGTTCTCATCTGGCTGTGCGCCGTATACTACATGTTATACGGACAAATAGCGAGCTCCCGGAGTAAGCTGCCGCCGCTTGAAGCGAGCTGCGTTTTCCGCGAATAGTTCACAGCCTGATGACCAGAAAGATTTTATTCATGTCAGTGAAGGAACGGAGCTAGTTTCTTCGTAGAATTTTGGGTCCATTTGTGCCGCGGAGCGCTGGCGCGCAACCACGTAGTGTACTCAATACGCTATGATGAAATTGCGATACAAATATGAAAGTTACTGAATACGGTTGTTAGCGACAAAGGACTGTTTATGCGCCCGTATAATACTCGCGCGTTGAATTAAATTATTAGGAAATAACTTGCCTTGAATAACTTGTTCTGGCTGAGCAATCCACCGACTCACAGAAATATCCTGTTTACGTGGTAGATGACTGGTAATAGAACGTCATTGATGTTATGATATGATGTGCACGTTTCTGCGATCGCTTGGGTAAGCTTAACTGGGATACACTGCATCCCAAGAAACATGCCGGAAAAATATTATTCTGTCCCGGAGAATGTCCTTATGTGTTGTTGGCAACAACCTGAGGCGTCTGCTTTTCTTTTTTATTATATATTATTATTATTATGGCACATTTGTGGAAGGCATCTTCCAATTGGAGTTGGAACGTCTTCTAAAGGCGAAAAAAAAAATCGAAATGCTCTTTTCACAAGTCTACGAAGAACCTGCGTGCAACCACGACATCATGTGATGACGTCATAGATAAGAAAATTTGTGACGTCACATGATGAAGTCATCATATCAAATCGTCATTTGGCCAAGGGAAGGCCGACCACGGAGGCCATGCGAGGTGCAGAAAGCTTGCAATGACTCCGATCTTGGAGGCAGTGCAACACCACGTAAGGTGCAGAAGGTGGGCGGTCACGGATGAATACATCGAGTGAGAAGAAGATGGCTTTTGCCTTCCAGTCGTCTCAGGCGGATGCATAAGAGAGCCTGCGGGTTTTCCTATAATTTTATTTTTATGACATACCTCATGTGCAAGCTATCACATGCGACCCTTAGCTTAACCATTCACTTTATATTTCAAATTTTTGTGAAGGTTTTCGGACAACTCGCACCGGCGCTTAGCAGTCTGGTCTGGAAACATAGCAAGGAGTATGACTCGGCACTCGTGTCATTAAAAACCATTGAGCACCTACAGACTGCTGCTTGCGCAAAGTATTCTGTAATGCCCGCGATAACACAGTTGTCCAACTTATCTGAGCGAAGTTTTGAGATGAGAAGATCGTGCGCAACTGCATCGAAGCAGTGGCTTTAACGGTATTTTATATGATTATGGTGGTAATATAGCTCTAAGGGTGCCATAACTATGCTAAGTAACCTGCACTTGCTGGTGGTCACGCGTTTTTCACGCAGTTATGCGTCTCGAACGAGAACGTGGCCGAGGTGCTGGCGACGGCCGACATGCTGCTCCTGGACAGGTGCCGGGAGAAGTGTATGGAGATGCTGCGGCGTAACATTCAAGCCGAAAACTGCCTCAGTATGGCCGAGGTCACCAAGCAGTACTACTGCTCGCCTGCAGGAGACTGCGTGACGGGATACGTACACCAGCATTTTGACGAGGTGGGCAGCATGTTCGCCTGTACTGTAAGCCCTTTGTGTTCAGTTCATCACGATGGATCAGATAATGCTGCAAGGCAAGCCCTCGGTGCGTCACCACAGTGATGTTCCATATATGGAGATAATGTCAATAAGGAACTTGGAAAATTAGTTCAAATTTTCTAGAGTTATTTTTAAAGTTTCTCAAAGAGAGAACATTATCCTTATCGCACAGTACTTCATTTGCTCGATCTCTATGTGATTATGTCAGGACATCGGTGTATACTAGCGGGGATAGCGCTTCTGAAGGAGTGTTGTTTATGTATGGCGAGTTATTAGTCTCTCAGATGTGAAACGTGCGCAACCACGGTTTTTGCATCATCACGGCACTGCTCATCGTATTTCGCGTTTATGTGTTGCATGTAGATATGGCGAACGAGCGAAGAGTTCCAAGAGATGCCAGTCAGCCAGCTTTCCGTGCTGCTGGATTCTCCGGAGCTGAATGTTCGGCAGGAGCATGATGTGCTGTACGCGATTGCGCGCTGGTGCAACGCTGTCGGCAACGCTGTCCGTACTGGATCAGCCAGAGCTTCGGCAGCTGCTTCAATATGTTCGCGTCGGCGTCTGCAAACAAACGTAAGTGTCTCCAGAACCATTCCTATTAAACATGACTGCAGCATTAACGCGTGCATGGAAAGACAACAGTGAAAAAAAAATGCCATGCAAGTTTTTCCATTGTCTTATGCCCATACCTGTACACCTAAGTTTTTCTACGGCGGATCCCTATCAACTACCTCAACGTTCTGTCGTTCTATGTATCTCGTAAACGTTTCGGTGGTAGAGCACTGGACATAACATGGCTGATCTCTCTGTCGTAGGAATCGGTATAACAGCGCGCTCCTTTCGCAAACGCGGCCGCTACAGCGAGCAAAGTGACCTTCGTGTTCTTTGTAGTATCAACGCAAACTTGCTGTGAAACCACAAGACGTACAAACCACCCCCCATCATGAGATAAGCGCGTGCATGAGCGACCACGCCCTGCAGAGGCGCGCGTGCATCGCAACGCGCGGGGCGACTGGCCTTTAAAACGCGCTCTCCGCGCCATTCGCGCCATCTCGCTAGTGATAACATGAACACGCTGAAGCCACCGAGTACCAGCAATGGTAAATGGTGTATATAAATAGTTCACTGTTAGTAAGCTGAAGAACGTGCTCTCTGTGGCTGAGCCGATTCGCGCCGCGCGCAGCAGAGCGAAGGGCCGTAGGTTCGACTGCTGGCGACGGAACGTTTTCTTCCAGTTGTTTTCTTTGCCATCTGTTAGTGTAAGTTTTTGAACATCATATCCGTGACGGAAATACGTCAGTATATGCGTGGTGGACCCTGGCATAAAACACTTTCATGTTAAAAAGGTTACGTTTTTACGCTTTATCGTTGTGCAGATTACACAAGCGAGTGCTGTCGCAGTGCCTATTTAGACGCAAATTAAAAATAACTTCAATGAACTAGGCAACACCTTGCTTATTTCAAATTTAGCTATGAATGAGAGGCATCATACCCACTTTTAGCATGATAAAATGTGTTCTAAGGAATACGACATAGCATGAGCAGAAAATGCATTAGGTTAGCATGTGAAAGTAGCGCGAACTTGAACGGTGACACGAGGGAAGAGGCACACAAGCTCGCGCTGCTGTCCTCGTGTTTCTGAGTGGGTGAGTGAGTGAATAAACATTTATTGGGTCCATCAAAACGCGATGAAACGCTAACCTGGCTAATCCCACGACGGGACCGACAGGGTTAGCCTGCCGGCCCAATCACAGGCACGCTGGATGGCCAGGATTTTGTCTTCATAGATGGGACTTCCCAGGAGTGCGTCCCACTCTTCCTTGGTGATCTTCGGGCCGAACGACCCGCACTCCCAGAGCATATGAGACAAAGTGGCAGCCTCGCCACAGGCTGCGGAAGAGCTATTCGGGTAAATGTCCGGATATATGCTATTGAGGGTCACCTGATTTGGGTAGGAGTTAGTTTGCAGGAGTCTGAGCGCGACCGCCTGCGGCCTGCTTAGGTTGGAATGAGGCGGCGGGAAAGCCCTTCTCTCTAAGTAAAATAATTTAGTAATTTCATTGTGAGTGCTAGGAGCGTCCCTGTGTCCCGAGGGAAAGTCGCCCGATCCGAGCGTAGCGCCGTCGGTAAAGCACGCGCAGCCTCGTCACCGACTCGTTGAGGTTAAGAGGAAGACCCTCTATAGCCCCGACGTGCGCAGGGAACCAAAAGATGGAGTGTGTGGAGCTGTCACTGTTTTTGACGCCTTTCAGAATTTTAACCACCTGCCGGGCTACCCGGCCTTTCTAGAATGCCCTAACTGCCGCCTTCGTCTCCGACAGTCTTGCATGGCGAGTGCAATGGCCACTTGCTCGACCACCTCGGGATCTGTCGTCCGAATCGAGGCGCAGTTGATGAGTTTGCCCAGCGAATGCACGACGGAAACGGCAAAAGCCTTGCCGTCTCGGTACGCGGCGTCGTCCACGAAGCTTGCGTCGATCTTATCCTCGGTGATTTGCTTTAGTATCTTCGAAGCTCTTGCCTTGCGACGACCTGCGTTGTGCACAGGATTGACGTTGCGGGGCAGTGGAGTGACGACGAGCTACTCCCTTATTTCTCTGGGGATATGTGCGTTGCGAACCAAGTTCTTGGTTGGGGCAAGTCCGATCTCCTCTAGAATCCGCCTACCGGCCGGCGTGCTACACACGGGTGGCTATTTTCCCTTTCTTAACCCTTCCGCCACCTTGCGGGATTCTGCAGAACTCATTTGCATTACTTGTGTCCATGTGCTTCGAGTTGTCGATGAATTCGCCCTCGCGCTGCCAACTGCTAGCTTCCTGGTTAGCTCAATGGTAGAGCGACCACTCCGGAAAGTCGTTGGTTCCAGGTTCGAACCCCGGACCAGGATGAATTTATCGGCAACTAAGCTTTTCTTTCCGAGAAGTCCGAATCGATTTCCTTGTGGCTTCATGCTGCAACCGGGTGGTTGTCTATTTTCCCTTTCTTAACCCTTACGCCACCTTGCGGGATTCCGCAGAACCCATTTGAAAGGGTTAAGAAAGTGCACCTGCACATTTTTGCAGTACAGCGCCACCTGTCTTCACCTGACCTGTACTTGTGCACTGGGTTCAATGCACTGGACAAAAACAAGGCGAAGCTCATCACTGCGCTTGCTGGCTGTAGGCGGAGAAAGTAGACTCATTAAGCCGAGGTTCTTATCGTAAGCACTTGCTCGCCGCACCAAGAAAAACAAGAAATACGCATATTTTTGTCTCAGTAAAAGGCACTTCACGTAAACAAGTTTCAGCCTCTATCGTGTACCGTGGCTAGGTGCATGGGTGACGCGTCACAGACAAATAGAGTCGCAGGGTGTAATGGGTGGCAGTGGGGAGGTGCGAGTGAAAATTATGTGCGCACCTACCGTAAGGTAACAAGTCAACGCCTTAGTTAATCCTGTGGCACAGCATAATGGTTGGTGTTGCGGTCCTGGGAAGAAGTACCCGGGATCGTTTACGGGCCACGGCAGCCGAATTTCGATGGAGACGAAATGCAATAACAGTGTACATAGATTTAGGTGCACATTCAATAATTGAAGGTGTTCAGAACCATTCCAAAGTCACCCGCGCCAGCGTGCCCCATACTTTTATCATGGTTTGGAGTATAACCATAAATATGTATATATTTTTAAAGGCGAAGCATTTCTTAGCGAACTTCGGCGAGCTTGAGCGTATCTATCTATCTATCTATCTATCTATCTATCTATCTATCTATCTATCTATCTATCTATCTATCTATCTATCTATCTATCTATCTATCTATCTATCTATCTATCTATCTATCTATCTATCTATCTATCTATCTATCTATCTATCTATCTAGCCGCCTACGACTTTGTGCTCTCCTGGCCGTATCGTTAATGGTATTTATACCAAATGTGGTATGGCATAACATGACCGTATGACGAACATAAATGGCTGGTCATATCATGAAAATCATGACTAACTTGTCAAGAAAAGTATGATTTACATGCCACGCTCATGGCGTGCTCGCGGCCGTTTCGTTAGCTTGAGATACACCAAATTTGGTATTGAGTGACATGACTGTATGACGAACATAAATGACAAGTGGTAATATGGAAATCATGACTTGTCATGTGCGACATGACTTGCATGCCACGCTCATGGCGTGCTCGCGGCCGTTTCGTTAGCTTGAGGTCACCAAATTTGGTATTGAGTGACATGACTGTATGACGAACATAAATGACAAGTGCTAATATGGAAATCATGACATATCATGAGTGACATGACTTGCATTCCACGCTCATGGCACGCTCGCAGCCGTTTCGTTAGCTTGATATATACCAAATTTGGTATTGAGTGACATGACTGTATAAAGAACATAAGTGGCAGGTGTTAACATGAAGATCTTGGCATGCATGTTATCCACAACGCCATTTACATGCCACGCTCATGGTGCGCTTGCGTCCAGTTCGCTAGCTGGATATACACCAAAATTGGCATTGCGCGACGTGACTGTATGACGAACACAAATGCTAGGCCCTAACATGTAAAACATGACATGCAAATTATGTAAAGCATGATCTGCTCCTTCCTGGCTGCTTCGCATTACATCGATTCCCACAGTGCGTGGGATCTGCCGGCTTTTTTGGCAGGGGAATTAAATATTTGCTGTCGGTCAGCGAGACTGATAAACTTAAAGGTGCCATGACACCCAATTTTCGATCATAATCTGTGTTATGTGGGTTTGTAAGCTGGCGAAACTTAAGCGCATTTGGTCGGACACTTTATTTATAGTTGAATATTTTTATAAACACGCTAGTGACCAGGGAGTCAGGCAACACTGTCGCACACGAGAACCGTCATGTAACAAGCAGCTAGCAGTGTGAGCGTCAGCATTCCGGCGAATGATATTGTTTCGTGGTCAGCTGCGCGTGAAATCGATATATTTTAGCTTTCTTCAGCTTGGCACTGAGACTGGATGGTTTGTAGCGGCTGAAACAAAATTTGGTAGAAGACGACGGCTCCGTTCCTTCCAGCACCTGACGCCACCCGCGCCATGGCAAAATGGCGGTCGCGGGTGGTGGGCGAGTTTTACATTGCACTGAAATAGTCTTTTACGGCCCACTTTTCCTATTGATACACGCATAATAGACCCTGTGCGTCTGGTTTACGCTGAAACCACAAACTGTTGGTTGTCCATCTCATGGCACCTTCAACTTTTTTTTTTTGTGGTTACTGCACAGCGCCCTGGAAGAGTTCCAGAATTCGTGCCCCGCGCTAGCCAATAGCGCCGCCTATCGTGAGACCGTGTTGGAAGCCCTCGAGCGGGGCCCCTGCCTGTGCACGCCCATCCCGTTCCTGCTCGACCACGACGCTGTTTTGGAAACGGAAACAGCAAATGAAGAAGCAGCAGAAGGGGCCGGCGTTGCAGAAGGCGCCCCAGCTGAAGGTGCTCTTGCGGACGCAGCCGATCTCGGAGCTGCGGCACTGCCGAATGATGAGGAAGCTGCCAATGCTGACGCTGTGGCCGCTCCCGCAGAGGTTGACGCCGAGGAAATGGATGCCGAAGATGGCGACGTAGGAGACGCCGGTGAGCACGCCGATATTGTGACGATATACACGACCTAGTTCTATCAACATCGCATTCTCTCAATATTCCTTCTTTAGAGCGCCGCTCTTCGGTGCCCGTTCTTGCGTTGAGCGGCGTCGGTGGCGTAACCGATAGACGTGAAAAAGTAACCGATGGACGAGAAAAAATAACATGAGAAAAAAAAACGCAAGGATCGAATGGGGTTTGAACCTGGGGCCTCTGTGCACCAGTCGAGTATTCTACCACAGAGCGACGCTGGGGTTTGAAACTCGTTTGCAAAAAGACGCTATACATGTGTCATGTCGGGCAAGAAATAGCGTTAAGCCTATGTAATATAGCGTGGCAGAAGAGTGAAATAACAACGAGACATCACACAATGCTGATTGCGCAAGATGTGTGTGGTCTAATGCTCCCCACCCACTTCAAAGTGCAGAGCCATAATTATTCATCGTCATCAGCCACATTCACCATCAACAAAGTGCACAGAATACCTTACAGACGTTTTGCGCTTACCTCGCTTATACGCAGAAAGACGAGAAATGGCGTAGTGGTTGCTGTTCTACTGCACAAAAAAATGTTTATGGCGGATACCTTGCGGAAAGCGAAATCTTCAAACACAGTTGGCCTCACCCCAACACGAAGCTGTGCTGAGTATTCGCATTAAGCAGTACCGTAATCGACCGTAAATGTTTTAAATGCGAATGCATTTCATAGTCGGGCTATGTCAGGCATCCGGCGTTGGCGTTGTGCGGCGTTGGCGTTGTCCGCGGAGGAGGAGGATAGGTTGAGGAGGTGTGCGCGCCGGCAGGTGTTAGATGTGAAGCATCTTATGGCGAAGCTTAATCCGGTGGTGGTGGTGTGCGGCGTGACCACCCTTACTGCGCATGCGCAAACCCTTTCAAAAAAATAAAATTAAAAAAACCTCCTCTTTCCTTCTCTCTCCTCTAGGCATCCCTCCCCGCGGCAACCACACCCTCACTGCGCATGCGCCTCCCCTCCTCTCTCCCCTGCTACGCTCCCCCCCTCTCTCCTCTAGGCATCCCTGCCCGCGCCGTCCACACTCCCACTGCGCATGCGCGTCCCACCTCTCTTCTCCTCTCCTACGCTCCCCCCTCTCTTCTCTAGGCATCTCTGCCCGCAGCGTCCACACTCCCACTGCGCATGCGCGCCCCCCCTCTCTCTCTCCTCTCCTACGCTCCCCCCTCTCCCTCTCTCGCCTCGCGACGCCGATACAGGCAGCGTCTGCTAGCGAGTTTCTTGGTTGAAAAAACCGACTGCTCGCGCTGCACAACCGTTCACTGGCCACCCCGTATATATGGCAATGAATCTTGACCTCCAAGGTGGTGCCGGTGAGAGATTTCTGCTGTGCGTTGTTGAACAATAAAAATTCGCAGCGTGCGCGTTAACTAAAAGCGGACTGCGGCGGAGCTCAGCGGAGCTATATATGAAAAAAAAATTTAAAAAAAATAAATAAAAAATTTAAAAACAAGAAAAAGCAAAAAAAAAAGGCGCTGCGCCTTGCTCCCGACCGGGCTGCAGAAATCAGGCGCCTTTTCCTTCTTCAAACCACAACCACCATATATAAATGGAGTGAAGCGCGCGCGAAATGCATTCCCTTTTCCTCACGATTTCCCTTCGGGGAGGTGGGCGCATTTTTTTGTGTTCCATTTATTTATTAACGGTACATTCGGCTGGGCACCACCGCGTCCTGACTCAGATTGCAACACTGCGGAAAGTGGTCTTTATGCGAGCCAGAGAACGCGTGCCCGAGCCGAATGTGCAGCCGCTCGCCCGAGCGATCGGAGGCCGTTGGAGCGTACACGTCACCGCCTAATCTGTAACAAACAGACGAGGTGCAGGAGACACGTGGTTAGATCTCGGCCACAGTCCGAAGACAAAGTGAGAGAGCCTCAGAACGCTGTTAGTTGGAGCGTGGTGCCCTGAAAGATCCAGTCGAACGTATTCAGAGCGCTCGATTTCGACCAGCCAAACGTGACGCGCGTCGCCAGCGCTCAAAAACGATCTGTCGAAGGAAGTGCAATAATTTACGTTGCATAATGGCCCTAATGGTAGCAGAAGAAGACTATCCCTCTCCTCCTTATGGTCGCTCTTCGAACGGCACTTCAGGCGGGCACAACAAGACACAACAGGAGGAAGCGCGATAAATATATACAAAACATGATAAAAACAAAGCAACAGACTCATACTCACCAAAGCAGAAAACAAGTGGAAATTATAGTGCCTCTGTTGTTCACAACACACTTTTGCAAAATATTATGAATCAGTTCAGTACACACAGACAACATATCCTGAAATGCAAATACGACTGGAAATAATTAAGCAATAACAGAATACTCACAACAAACACTCCGTCACGTATAGCGACAGATATTTTTTTTAATGAACGGTGGCAGTTAGATGCACCAAATTTTCAGTGTTGATGTTCCTCTCGCTGATTTAATTTTTTCAGGGTTTCTTGTCGTACAATAATAGCATTTTAATGCTAGTCGACTGTATTCCAGAATTGGTGCTACGCATTGACCCCACTAGAGCTACAATGTTCAAATTATATACAACGCTCGTGCTTGTATCTTGTATATGTATGTGTTGAATATTTAAAAGGTGTTTAAATATTAGCTCATCACGATGGATAGTATCGCATGTCGGGTACGTTGTCACATTGTACATACCAAAAAGAGACACAGATTGTTGCACCTGCGAAGCTATTAAACTTAATGCGCGTTTCTGGAGAGAAAAAAAGTTTAGTTGTATTTGGCTTCATGCGTGTATCACGCATTTGAATACATAGTACAGAATTTGTGAGAGAACGAAAGTTATGCTTATAAGAATTGAAATCGGCGCTCACGGAACGAGGACGAAGAATCAAGAAGCACGGCACGGGCGCTGATTCGGAACCAAATCTGCATCAGAAAATACAAACGTATGCATAGGAGATGTACACAATCGAAAATAAAGTTCCAAGGTAGGAAAAACAGGAAAGCTCTGACATCATATTTTGCAGTTCATTTCCGCGACAGTTAGCCATCACGCATATGCTCTAATCAGAGAAGCGAGACAGTATACATCGCAACGCGTGGTCGCGTAGGTCCCGTGATGAAGTCACCTACGACGTCATTCTTCCAGGATGCGATGCTCGCAGCATTGGTTCGTTGTTCAGGTGGTTTTCATTAAAATGCCGCTCAACCAATTTTCCGAAAATTTTGTCAAAGTGTCATTCATTTCTTCAAAGACAGTGGCTTTTTACATAAACTTTAGAATTACATGTAACGTAGTGCTGGTTATTACAAAACACCTTGTGTTCAGCACAGTTTATCAGTTACTCTTGAGCCATTAAACCCAATTTAACTAGCTAAAATTTCTGTGACAATTAGTGCCTGTGGCACTTACTTCACAGGTGGATGTCAAAACCTATCTCCTTGCAGATGGCCTCGCCATAAAGCCACTATGCAAGAAATGCGGCAAGGAAAACCCTGAACGCTGGCTTCCCCGCCTTGCCGTACACCATGTTATTCGTGGTCGGCGGCTGGAGCAATGGCAAAGCGTTGTCCGACATCCAGGCGTTCGACCCGCTCGCCAACCGCTGGGTTCGTCACAGGAACCAGTCCGGATTCGAACCAAGGTAAACACGTTTTATTTGGGAACGTTGGTTCGTACCACCGAAGCTTGGCAACATTGACGCACGAATTCAGGAATTGCCCTAGCCGGGCGATCTGATTGGTGCAGCACGTTGGGTAAGGGGAAGTGCTAAAGTAGGGCAGGAGGTTAGCTTGAAAAGTTCACGATTAAGAGGCTCAAGGAGCGTCGTTAAAGTTGGGTTTCTTGCGTGTAGTTTGGAACTCTATTGCTTGTCTTCCAAGTGCTTATTTAAAGGTGGTAAAGATCGTGACGCTAGAAAAGCCAGTTTCACCGTAAGGACGAAGCACTGAGTGTGATAACAACATACTGGAATGCCGTACTAATTAATGCTAGCAGCCAACTTCTTTAGCATTCAATCTGACATTGCTCGACAAAACGCTGGCGCAAGGAAACGCAGCCGCTGATGCTGGTGAAGATATTTTCGTGATGTCTATCGCTTCAACGCAAGCTCCGCGGCGAGAACAGAGCACGTACAAATGTTTTTAGCCGTCTCCGTGATCTCTGTCAAGATGGGACGCGCGCATCCGCGCCCGGCCTCTCAAAGCACACAATGCCGGACGGAGCAACAAAGCCACGACTCAGTCCTCCACCCCTCCACCCGCCCCTCCGGGACCCCCTCGCGGGTCTCTCGCGGGATGATAGACGGCCGGTGCGTTTCTTCGCATATACTCTTAATCGAATATAGAACACAATACGCGCGGGGAGATGTTATTTGGACTTCACAAAGAACCTTACGGCATTGGCGACGACAAAAATGCTCCTGGAGTTTCCGCATAAATGCCGTCCTAATAACATTGAGCAATAAGGCATGGGTCCGATTTTGCGCGAGTCATTGGGGGCCATAAATGAAATTCCGCTGCCTTGCTGCAAATTGTGTATCAGTCAAAGTGAAAGGATGCCGCAGTGTTACCCTGATAAAGCATAAACGCTGATTATCACAATGAAAGCCCTATTTTACTTGCTGAAGATATCTGTGAGTGTAAGTCTGCGCCTGCTTTTGAGGACATGGTAGTTTTAGCGCATCACTCCGAGCGCCGCGTGCGATCACTAAGACCGATATCTAAGAACTAGCTCAGGTTGAATTATTTCAATGTCAGCAGCTTTAATTTGTCTCATGCTGTTTTGAACACAGTAGTAGAAGGCAGATTTCATTAAGCATTCATTATTATGCATTTGCCAACGTATTCACCTTTAGAAGATGAATTGTAAATAGCGCGTTATTGAAATAATGATTACTTGAATCTCCGGCTAAAGTTGTTACGGCTGCCATGTAAAACAATGCAGCCGGTATTGGAGCATGAGCGATACCATTTTGAGTGCTCTAGAAGCAGTTACGTACGCTATCTTGGGGAGAGCATTGCTCTTTGGCTGCTGCATAGTAAAAATGGGCTGATTGTCTAGTGCCCACACTGTACGAGTTGCAGTTAGCGCCAGTAGCCTATATACTTGTGAAGTTGAGCCCGCGGGTTTATCGCGATTCGGTCAAGGTTATTTACTTTGTATCTATAAGAAGAAACTAAAGCAGACGAGGAGTAATTCATCATAATATAATATTTTCTGGGGTTTTACATACCAAAATAACGATATATGATTACGGGGGATGCCGTAGTGGAGGGCTCCGGAAATTTGAACCATCTGGTGTTCCTTAATGTGCACTGACATCGCACAGTACGCATGCCTCTAGCATATCGCCACCATTAATGTGTGACCGCCGCGGCCCGGATCGAACCAGCGACCTTCGGGTCAACAGCGGAGCACCATAACCGCTACACTACCGCGGCGGGAAATACTTCAGCCTTATTACACATACCTCAACACACATATGCGATAAATAACTTTGATAGCTAACCTTAGCTTGAGAATACGTTCCTGTATCGATCTACACTGAGAAATTTTGAAATTATTTCTGAGTAGTATAGTATTAAGTGTGTTCTAGGAAGCTTGTGCATCGCAACTTCTCGAATATAGCCGTATGTTTCCAGAGCGTACCACGCAGTTGCCGTGTACGGCAGGCGTGTCTTCGTGATTGGCGGCATGCAAGAGCGGAAGTACCTACGCTCAATGATGAGTTACGACATGGACAGCTGCGAGTGGAAAGTGGAGGCCTCCATGCACGTACCACGGGCCTATGTCGCAGCCGTGACGCTCGGGGAATACATCTACGCGCTGGGAGGACACACCGGTAAGTGACACGGAAATCTAGACTGAAATGAGACTGTTAATACGCATCTGCAGCAAGTAAAAAAAACATACAATGCATTCAGCCGAGCTATTCATGAAACGGTTGACTTGCGACTATACGTTTGCTGGATCGGGCCAGTAGAAATTGAAGAGATGGCACGCGCCCGTCGCCGGTACCCGGATGTCACTAGCGCCGATTGGTGACCAACGCCAAATGGATCCATCTGCGTAACAGATCACGCCGGCTTGGAACGCACGTGCATGCGGATCCGCTCTATTTACTCTAATGAGGCCTTTTTATCATTGGCGAGTGAAAATAAAGAGAAACTCACAGGGTCCCTCATGCATACGCCTAAGACGATTCAAAGGCGACAACCACCTGGTGTGGCTTTTAGTGTGCACCTTATAGCGACGTCCAAGGTTCACTAAATAATTGGTTCTAATGTATTAGCATGCGCTTGCACTTTCCTGCTGCCGGCGGTCTTAATGGTATGCGCACATGACGCTGATGATGAACTTTGCCATCGCCAGCTGAGTAGACAAACATTTGTTTAATTATTCTGACATGCAGACGACTAATAATAATACTATAATCATCGGCTGGATTGTCACGTTCGAAAACCATGATATGATCATAAGGCAGGCCGTAGGGGGGGACTGCGGATCAATTTAGACCACCTGGCGTTCGTTAATGTGCACCGAAATCTTGGGTACATTGGTGTTCTTTTTGCCCCCCAGCCAAATGCGGCTGCCGTGGCCGGGAGTCGAACCCGCGCCCTCAAGCTTAGCAGTGCGAGACCGTACATGCTAAGCTACGACGGTAGGTATTAACCACTAATAAAAGCGCTTGGAAAGCGCATATGAACATATGGATTCATGGAGCTATATTGCTGCATGAAATTTTACCGATAGGGTATATTATGAAATACTGTGGATAGAAAGAGCAAAATAAAAAAAAAAAGAACTTTGCACTACAGTCTTCTCAAGCTGCCACTGCTTTTCTCTATGCCACGCCAATGCGGAAACTCAAGGTACTTCGCACTGTCTGTTGCAGGTATCGACCGAACGCCGAGCGTTGAGCGCTACTGTCCTCGTTCCGGCCAGTGGGTCGTGGTGCGTCGCATGAACAGGAAGCGCAGCGACGCTGCTGCCTGCGCATTAAAGAGTGAGCACGCTTTCATGCGAAGGATAACGTTTTCAATACATGTGGGAACATAACTTGCGTAACGTTGCGTGACTTGTGTATAGGCACGGTGAACAAGCGGTGACCTGTCCCATACTGTATTTACTTCCAAACTATGAGGACTGGGTTGCAGTGCGTAATGTCGGCTGCTGTTAGCACAATGATGTATAATGTTGACTAGTTGGGTTAACTTTCATCAGCGTTAGCTGGCCAGCATACGTTCCAATTCTTCCTAGCATAGAAGACGGTCTACGCTGACGGCCTATAAGACCGCATCGAGCCTGTGTCGTCCGAGTAATAAACCACCTTAGAATGACGTCTGCGCGAGGTGACGTCATCTCACGTGGACCAGAGCAAGCTAGATAAAACAAAAGTCGAATCGCATTTTTTAAAACTTATTTCGTGTTCGAATCCTTAAAAAAGAGAAAATCAGTTTCGCCGCAAACAATGAATGCGATTGCAACGAATTGCAATGTTATACAAAGTAAGACTAACATCTAGCGCTTTTGGATCATGGATCCGAGAGTTAGCTGCTACATCAGATCTCGTCTAACTCTATAAAGCGCTGGTTTAACCGAATACGGCCTTCGTGCTGTCTCTCATGTCAATGCAGTGTAAGCGGGGAAAGCGCAGCACGTATGTGTCGTCTACTGATGTCTGTCGATGTAGCGCTTTCGACCGCACCCTTGCGATCAAAGTTCGAAGTTGCTGCTCGAGCGACGCAGCCCCCCCCCCCCCCCCCCCCACTTCCCCGCCTCGCACAGACATACTACCACCGGCTGCCCTTCGTTCTTCTTTGCCCGGCGAAATACGAGCGGGGCGTTTCCTCACAATTTGTGGAGCCGTCTACGACAGGTCTCGCCCGCGGGGCGATGATACTGCACGCGGGCGCTCGCGTGCTTTAACTCGCACGTAGAGGCATACAATGCACGGGGCGATGCTATTGATTTGGACTTTATACGGAAAATGACGGCGACAGCAAAAGCCCACCGAGAGTGCCCATTTAATTGCTAGTGCAATAAAAGTGAACGTACCTGATATTAGGCGCGTAAGAAAGGACCTATTCTTGTGGGCAGATTACCGCAAAAGCGAGATGCTAGCATTCTGGCTCAGATACCAGCTCATTTGGACAGTAGTCTGCATCGTATTTGTCTCCCATGCTGTGTTGGTGAAGTGGTCTATTTTGCCGGCTACTTGAAAACTGACATACTTAATATGGCGACTGTCCGCTTAGCTGTCTGTACCACTGCCTACGGCGAAGTTTTTGATCCCACGCCATAGACTGCGGCCTACGGCGGGGGGGAGGGGAGGCAATTTCATCGCTGAGTGCCCCTCCTCCACCACACTAGAACACTGGGAGACAATACGCTTCAGAATGGATTAAAAAAACTTCCCCATCTCCTTCTAAAGGGAACCATGTGTGGATGCGAAGCAGCGGGGAGATGGTTAGTTTGAGCGGGAGAAATGTCGCCGCTCCGGTTTCGCGGCAGCGGCCCGGGCGCTCATCGTGGCGCTGCACAGGAGAGATAATCAGGCGCGCGCGCTCCTGTCATTTTCATACCGCGGAACTACCTGTGGCGCCCCCCAGCAGAGTATGCAGCTGTCGCACCACCTGTCGTGCGCGCCGCTCCGTAGAGTAGATGATTCTTAGAGGAGAGGACAGGGGGGGACCGTAGGAGAGGAGAGAGAGGGAGAGGGGACGCGGGCGCCGCTCCGTGGAGTAGAGGATTCCTAGAGGAGCGAAAGGTGGGGGAGCGTAGGAGAGGAGAGAGAGGGAGAGGGGGTGTGGGACACGGGAAAGAGGGATGGACAAAGCCCCCCGCGAACACATGCAAGCAAGATCAAGGAATGGAGTCAATGTGGGCGACAGACACCACCGGTAGAGCGCGTTATCCTTTGCTTGCACCCAGCACCTGCCTAGCCATTGCTAAGAAGCCACTCTGTGCTCTCTGCCATGATTCTCATGACTGTGATGGTGGTTGACGGCCTTGTGTCTGGTTCGCATAGTGGCTGCTTCCCTACTTCATGAAAGTGACCGGACGCGGGACACGGGACGCGGGACGCCGGACGCGGGAGGGACGGACACAGCCCCGAGCATAAGATGCTTCGCATCTAAAACTTTGGGGCAGCTGCGTACTAGTACGATGACTCAGGAAGCAACACAGCCGGTTGCCTTCCCTAGCATGTTTGAAATATGCCACTCGCCTGCCTCATCCCCTCGCCTCCACTACACTATGCTATACCCTCCCTGCTTCTTTCCCCCCTGCTCGCCCTCAGTCACTACTCCTTACCCTCACTTCCCTTTCCCTCTCCTTGCTATACAATACCATAGTCCGTCAATACTTTTGACTGGTCACGAAACTTCTCCATCACTCTATGGGACAGCTTTGTGGCTGCCAGCTTTGACCGCGGCACGGCGTCACCGGTGCTAAGGGGACGCTCGTCGAGGCCAGAGAGGAGACGGCAGCAGCGGCGTAGCCAGGGGGTGGCACACCGGGAACGTGCCCCCCCCCCCCCCCCCCCCACTTTTTTTTTTCTCGCCATGGCATACATAGCGAAAAATGGCCATTTCAAGGAGGCGCCCTCCCCAAAATCAAGGAGGTGCCCCCCCCCCCCCCCCCCGAAAAAAATTTCTGGCTACGCCCCGAAGTATATCGCGAGTGTAGGGTGCTGTGTTTGCTTTTTACC
Organism: Rhipicephalus appendiculatus; assembly: GCA_030522465.1. Taxonomy (NCBI): domain Eukaryota; kingdom Metazoa; phylum Arthropoda; class Arachnida; order Ixodida; family Ixodidae; genus Rhipicephalus; species Rhipicephalus appendiculatus. The sequence continues at coordinate 31,238 of JALIZH010025608.1, forward strand.
TTTTTTTTGAACTCGAGGAATAGTTAGCGGCAGCTTGACAAACGATGCCGAAGACATGCTTTGTACCGCACTGTCGCTCCGGCTACAGAGAAACCGTCAAAAAAGTGTCTTTCGCGTTTCCCAGTGACCCCGAACGACGAGAGAAGTGGAAACGGGCGATACCGCGTCAAAAAACGAGTACATTCTCGTTTAGCTCACCGAACGTTCGCGTAAGCGAAATATATTTCGATAAGGAGGACATCATTCGTGAAGACGAGTGCGTTATACAAAGCACCGTTGTTAGATTGCAGCGTCAAAGAGCAAAGCTGAGGCCAGACGCAATTCCTCGATTGTTTGATGGCCGCTCAGAATGCTTGTCGAAGGAGTCCGCAAGTCGGCGCTTGCCACACAGGCAGCCTAAAGTCCCTTAAGGCAGCCGGTCAAGCTTCCCCAGGAGTCATCAGATGATTCCACTGGGGAAAATTATGCGCATGGACGGCTCCGACGAACTTGATGCAGTAAATGACGGCAAACGTTGCAGTTTTACACGGCTTGCTCTTTGTATATCCTCGAAAATCTATCTGCGTTCAACTTGAACCTTACTATAGTCGGTGACAGCCTAAGAATAAATATAAGCTCCGCCCACGTGGCCGCATTGCTCATATTTGCATGCCTCCGCGATAGAAACGAAGTAGTTCCCAAACACTGGCAATAATTTTCACGCATACAAACAATATTTGCCAATACTGCACTGATATTTAAATAAAGAAAGGAAAGCTAGATAAAAGAAATTGTGAACGCACGGCGTTCAGCGTCAGCTTAACAATATATCTGTTGTTTAAATCGCACCCCCCGCCGCGGTCATCTCAGAGTCTGCGAAAAAAGTAATGTGCGTCTCAAAGGCTACGTTTCTGCGCACCGCCTATTATGATAGTAAAACAAAGAATGCCACATTTAACGTATAATTAATATAAAGGAAACATTTCTTTACGGTTTCACAGAACGACACAGGGACCTTAATTAAATTTAATAAGGTTGTTCGCAATCTTATTCTTTTTACGAAAATATTGCCGCCAGTTTTCTTCATTGTCTGCAGTAACTATGGCAACAAGTCAAAGCGAAGAATAGCGAAGGGTTCTGAGATTGCCTTTGCGAATTTCGATTCTTGTGTTGCCATGAATATCATATTTGCGTCTGGAGGTGCCGTGGTTGTCATCGTGTTTAAGGTAAACGACAAGGCTTCATTTGACGTCGCTTCAACGAAATAACAGCGCGTAGCGCCTCATGGTGCTTAACTGTGCGGGTCATTGGATACGCTGGATACGCCAAGGCGATGTACGCGGCTAAAGTGGCAGTGACTAAAAGCTTTACGTGAGATTGTTTCTGGCTTCGATAACTTGCACTGGCACTGCCACGACTCCTTCAGCCCTTGAACGTTCAACTGTTTTATTTCTTTATGAATTATTGATTACGTACCTGCACCGCCCTGTGCGCATTACAGCAGGGGGCCCAGTTTTGATGGAAGAGGGGCCCCTACCTTCTATGTATATATGTGTGTCTCTGCGGAAAGTTATATATATATATATATATATATATATATATATATATATATATATATATATATATATATATATATATATATATCTTGCGAAGAGACTGTCTTCAGTTACCGTAAGACAAACAGGAAAAGTACAGTAGGGTTGAGAACTGGGCTAGTCGGTGAGATATCATTTTAACATATGGTGTAGTAGCGCAAATTCGACGGGGACACAGAGGACAAGTGACTGTTTTTCTTGTCCTCTGTGTCCCCGTCGAATTTGCGCTACTATACCATATGTTAAAATGATAAAACAGGAAAAGGATATACGGTTCTAAAAGAAACAGTTTATTTGTCAACGTGTCAATCAGAGACTGATCTTTATCAAGGCAACAATTTACGGAGCTTCGATGCGCATTTATAGCATCGTCCTCCAAGCAGGGAGAGAGAGAAAAAGGAAAAGGACACACAAAATAAAAATAGAAAATGTAAAAATGAAAAATTGAGCAGCCATAAGACCATACAAAGACGTGCATCACAACAAGGGTAAGCATTTAAAAAGAAAGGTCTACGGACTGTAAGCTTCCCGAGAGTCCACTGCAGTTTAAGATAAACAAATTATCACTACGTAATATATGCACACAATACACACAAAATACAGAAAGTGCACGTTAGACAAAAGCAGAATCCCAAATATGATATCGTGAAGTATGATGCAACGCCATTATAAACAAAAGCTTTTTTTTTTTTTTTTTTACTCAATAATACTTTTAGCGGCGTCACTTCAGTTGCAATCGCGATCCACGCAACAGAAAGTTCCTGCGTCACAGCGATATTATGTAGCGTGCATCATTTCGCGGTTTGTACACAACGATTACCTCGCACGGCGTTTTTCATACAAGGCGTTCATGCATCGAGCGTGAGACGTACGCGACGGGCACTACGACCTAGCACATCATTCTGGGCTGGTGACACACGTCACATAATCACACATACACCGGATGACCACAATTATCTCCTTATAATGCACACACCACAGCATGTTCTCCATACCTGGTCTGTTTACTTTCGCACTGTGTTGCGCAAACGGGTTATGATGATCGCTCTCTTTCGCTTTGTCCGCACATACGCCATTCATAGCGACGCACAGCACCGCGTATTGCGCAGTAGATCACCAATATTCCCACGTTGTGAACTCCAAGTAACACACACACACACGCACGCACATGTGGCAACGCTAACGCTATGGCTTTTGCAGACGGTAATCGAGCACAGACGCGGACATTCCGACTTCACCTCACCGCACACGAATGAACGCAACAATCGCCGATATGGTGACACTCAGGTGATCTGCTTGGTGCATCCGAGCGATGGAAGGAACACACGCCGTGATGCAACTTGACGCTGCCGAAACGACGGAACGCGATGGAGCGTCCGAGCTGCTAGCTGCCGCTTCGCTGGCTTCGCTGCACTTCAAACGCGGCAGTCACTAGCTTCTACTGCATGGAATGATGACCGGCGACGATGATGCTACGTACGTGCGGATAACACTAGGAAAGAACTTCTTCTGGTAGAAAGAGACACCACAGAAAATCGAATTAACTGCTCTCGGTCTCGGTGCAACGGTATCTCGCCTCTCTACGCGAACGGCGCCATGTTTCATTTTTCATTGGTTCGTCTTAACCGTTACGTCATGGTAAATAGAGGCCGTAGTTGGACGCGCATGATACAAATGAACAGCGGTAGAGTTTACTTTTTTATTCTTAGCTTGTCACCGACTATATATTTTTAATACTGTGATAGTTGTTTGTGCTGCTAAATTCTTCGCTGGTAGGCCTCATTAATCGCTGTTTCTTAGGTATTTCGGGAGTTTGTAGTCATGCATAGTTATTTATACTTCTGCACCTGTATGTATGCCTTCTTCAGTTTCTGTTTTGAAAATAAAATGCTTACAGTCCTGAAATGAGTTGTTTATGAAAATATAAAATGTTAATAATAATAATATGTAGGGTTTAACGTCCCAAAACCACGATATGATTATGAGAGACGCCGTAGTGGAGGGCTCCGGAAATTTTGACCATCTGGTGTTCTTTAACGTGCACTGACATCGCACAGTACACGAGGGCCTCTACCATTTCGCCTCCATCGAAATGCGATTCCGCCGCGGCCGGGATCGAACCCGCGACCTTCGGGTCAGCAGCCGAGTACCCTAGCCACTGATCCACCGAGGCGGACAAATATAAAATGTTTGAAGCCTACTGGTTTTTACTAAGTTCTCAAAAGTTTTCAATAGGTCCTATATCAATCAACCGCTTAAGACCCTTGTTTGACTTTCGTCCAAGTGAAAGGATCTGTTGTAGAGGAACATGGCTAGGAAAATACATTAAACAACCGCTTGGCACTATGCAACGTTCGAGGGCCCTTAGGCATTTTGCAAAGAAGAAACAAAAGTACCACATGTTGCTACCAACGCAACTACATATGTAACTACCAACGTGCCCGTAAACCTTAGTACACGTGTTTTTGCTCTTCATCTCCTTTGAAATGCTAGCGCTGTGACCAGGCATGTTTAGCAGCACACCTTAGCTACTAAGCCACCGAGGCGAGTATAAGCAATATCAGGGTTTTCGCTTGTGTGCAGGTATTATTACAATACTCTTGTGATATCCGCTTCATAGTTTGGTACACGCAGTCTGCCCGAGACAGAGATCCCAGCGACGCGCGGGCAATCTACAGTTTTTCCCCTACACCGTATTTCCTAAGCCGATGTCGGTGCCACGCCGTAATGTACCCAAAAGTAACTTTTAACTCAGTCATATATATTTTGAAAAGTTCAGGCTAAGTATTTTTTCAAAGCGTGGATGCATCACCACGAAAAAGCATCATCGTGTAATTTGCGCGCGTCAGTACGTTTCTCGGTGAAGAGGCTTGATGCACGCCCGTCTCTGACGGTACGCACGGCTGCGTACTGGCAGTGTTGCTGCCATTTCTTTCTCTGACGTCGGCTACAGCCTCGAAGAAATTAAAATTGTCAAAAAAGCACGGCCTGAAAATGTTTCCTAAATCGGTGTGCAGCGCGGGGCTGCACACTGATTTCGCGGCAGTTGCTCCACGAGCGTAACTGCCGCAACCGAACAGACATTTATGGTCGCTGCGCGCAGGTACGCTGCCTGTAAGCGATGGGAGACCAGAATATGAAACCCCACTGAAATATGTCCATGAAGCCACCAGAGCGAGTCTCCGCCATACAAACCTCGTAACGCCCCAAAAACACTCCATTTAAGAGGCTGCTATGAAAGCCCCCTTGTCTGCAGTGGCGCCACTGGCGGGAGGTTCTGTCCCTATACCAAACTTGGCCCGAAGTTGCGTGACCAGTAGAAAGTATTGAACAACTATGAGAGTACTGAACGTGGCTGCGCTATGCTTTACCCTCTTTTCTCCTCACCCTCACTTAGCTTTTTCGCCCCTTTGGTATAATATTCTATGCGTTTATATGCATTTACTCTCCTCCACCTCTCCTACAGTTGCATTGCATGGCTATGCTCGGCTTCCTACTCTCTGAACTTTACTCTCCCCAGCTTCGCAGTTTTGCGCGGTCGACAAACTGCGCTACTCCAAGCTTAAACAGCTCCACTGTTAAAATGAAGAGATGACGTGCTTCTCACTTAGGTCTGCCTTTGGTTCCTGGTCTGCCTCTGGTTCCTGGTTTTCTGGCAGTAAAGTGTGAAGTAAACAGTTGTTGGAGTGCAGCATCAGGGGCCTTGAGCCGCCATTATTGTAAACAACCTGCGTGGCCATAACGGTGTTGCCATAATCCTGCTCTTTAACCAATGATACGGGGAAAGTCTGGCTGAGTAGCGGCGCGCGACAGACTTTGCCCACCCCTTCCTGACCCCCCTCCCCCCCATGTGCACGGCCATGTTTGTATGTCCCACCATAGCATGCCTCTCTCCTACGTAACGAAGTCCTTCCTATGCTCTGGACAATTACGTCGAACCCGTGGCCGCTGGGATTGGGGGCACGCTCCGCTCGCTTCACAGTTCACGCCACAAAGATTTTACTTGGAACTGCAGGCGTACTTGAACCTCCTTCGGCTTCAGCCTACTCTTGAATCCCGTTGTTCGCTTACCCGGCAGCAGTGGCTGGATTTGGTTGGGAGTGGAATGCAAAAAAAAGCAAAAAAAAAAAAAAGGCAAACAAGCAAACAAACAAGGAAACGTCCGTGTACTAAGATTTACGAGTACGCTAAAGAACCCGAAGTAGTCAGAATTATTGCAGTGTCCCTCATATCCCTGCATGCTTCATAGTCATATTGTTGTTTAGGCGCGTAAGGTCCCAGAAGCAGGGCTTGAAATGTAAAGATGATAATCCTTCTAATAGTCTATGCCTCGTTCCAAGCCGCCCGATGCGTATCATGCAGGCCGACTGTACGTGTGCGGTGGCTTCAACGGCAAGCGTTGCCTGGACAGCGCTGAGGAATACACGCCCGAGACAGACTGTTGGTCATTCGTTCGTTCGCTGCCATTCGCTCGCAACAGCCACCGAATGATCAAGATGGGCGCCTACGTCTACGTCTTGGGCGGCTTTGACGGCCGCCGGCGTCTCACTTCAGGTAGGCTGTCTTCATAATTGTAAGACATAGTCAGTGACTAGGGCTGAAGGATGGGCGCGCTGGTACATCATTCTGAATGGTGGGCTGTGGAACTTTGACAAAACACTCGTAAGCATGTACCCTGAATGTTCAGCAATCGACCAAATTCATCACCCTACTGACCATTCCTGCGGCATATAATGTTTCAGCTGCTGTTATAGCAACATAAATTATGCAAATATCAATATATTTGGTTTGTAACACCTTTTAAAAAGCAACAAATTCATTGGCTTTCCGCACTAGATATGTTACCGTGGAATCGGAAGCAAAATGCTACCCGCCTATTTTCTTGATGTTGCTGAAAGCTGGCAGACTTTGTTGTTGGTATAAGAAAGGGAATCCTTGCTAACTGTGTTAAATAACATGGGATACGTGACTATTGTAAATCGATGGCAGCTCCAGCTTAGAGATGAGAATTACAAGCTCTAATGTTTTGTGAGAATGTATGCTGACCGTCCCGTAATTTTTTCCCCCTTATAACCTATATTTTCACGGCTAGTGTCACTTATATTTACGAAGTGATAATAGTCGAAGAACCATGTCATGACGCCTAGAATTCGCATACCGTTTCGTTCTCGTAATTTGCGCAGTGGTGCGCAGCCTGGCTGAGCCTCCATTCAAATGGCAGAGCGTGGCTCACATGAAGAGAGCCCGGAGCACTTTTGCTGTGGCAGTGCTCGACGACGAACTGTACGTCATCGGCGGCTACGATGGTGCGTAAGCAAGCACTTCACACTCTCTGCGGACAAACTCGAATTGGAAGTGCTTATGATCAAGAAGGGGGTTCGCGATGAAGTTGCGGATGTATTAGGGTTGCAGTATGTGGGCTCCTGAGAATACGAAGGTAACTCACGGAATGTGCTGCGTAGCGCAAAGCGAGTAGGAGCCAGAATAAACATTTTCTGTTGTCGCATTCATTGCTGTTATTAGCACGGCTATTTAAAAAAAATAAAGAAAAATAAAAAATACCCCGATATTCGTTACCTAGAAGAACTCTGCACAGAAACATTGTTGTTTTTACATTAGGAAGAGACGAAAAGAGTGCATTGATAATTACGTACGCAGATATTAACCCGCCAAAAATTAAGTTTGTAGAAGAAAAGTCGGAAGGAAAAAAATGCACAGTATAAACGCGTGCATTCGCTGGCGCCGAAATCTTCTTTGATTCAGTTCTAACGCAATAATGAGGCATCTTTCGTCTATTTCCAAGCATTATGGCAGTAATTACTAATTAGGCTCTTATGTATTTCTTTAGTTGTATAGGTTATTACGTTTCCGTGGCTGCACACCTTCTTGTGTGCCCTTTTGCCTGATACTCTACATTCACACATTTTATTTTTTTGATGCGCGTGGATGTGCGCTCTTCGTACCAAGGTTCATGCTGTGCATCCCATTTGCCACCGGTAGTGTAGATTTTCTCTTAATATCACAGTGCGCCCATAGGTTGCAAGACAGTTATTCTAGAAAAAGCATACAACTACCAGTGCAGTCCCGCTGAGATGTGGCGAAATTCAATATAGGGCGAGTCAGTTGACATATATACATAACGAGTTCTAATAACATGACGACGTGGATAGCATAGGTGCAATAAGTTAGCATGAACAAAAATCAGAGGCCGAGGGTATGTTTTTCGCGCAGACAGAAAAGGTAGCACAAAAAGACTGCTAAAGATAAGAGAGAATGCTAGTACGCCGATGGCCAAAGGGCAGCTTTATCTTCTGGCACATAAAATAAATGTACTGACATAGGCGTGTATTCTATTCGGCTAAAAGCGGTTCGTGCAGAATTGTGCGCAATTTTTCAGTGCCAGATAAGCGGTTCATGCTGAACTCACAGCTGCCTATATTTCCTATACGCTGTTCCTTAAATGTATAAGCTTTCGCATCGCAGGCAAGACCTTCGTAGCTAGCGTGGAGCGCTACTTGCCTAGTGACAGTACCTGGACGGCCGCACCGGCGCTGCGTGCACCTGTGAGCGCCTTGGCCGCTTGCGTCGTGACAGGTGCGCCTATTGCCAAGAAGCTCTCCGTGAGAGGTAAGTTTCCGGCATCAGCAGTATGAAAAAGGCTGTCCCAACACGCATACCATCACACCGAATTCTGTTATATGGCAGCCTTGCACACTCAGTTTCAAACTCAGTATCTCATGCTTCTCGCTCGACTCATTTGGTTGTGAGGGCTATTGTAGGATATGAACATACGGTGAAAGCGGTCGGATAAAAAAAGGGGGCAGGACGTGGGCAGAGGTTCATCAGAACTTTCTGCCCACATGACAACTTGTTACATGACTGCGTCTTAGCTGTAAACCGAAACTAGCTGCGCAAAAGCGAGTATAGATAGAATAATAAATAATTGAGGACACTGTGCCACTGACCGATGACATTTAAAAGATTTTCGCAGTACATGCCGTTCAATGACATGGAACGTTGGAACGGCACTTTTATAAATATTTCAGTGCTGCAAAGCAAACAACTGCGGCTTCTGAAAATCATATCGCGACGTGTATTGAAGGATGGGAAGATATCGCAGCAGTTCACCTTAATGTTGACTTGAGGAAATAGAACTTTTCATCATTATAATTTTAAACTTTATCACCAATTGTTGGCGTAAGTGAGGTCGGTTGCATACTATCTAGGTTTCGCCCTATATACTTAACGACAAAGTTAAATGCTTACCTAGTCGAAGTCAACTGGTGTGTTTGCTCTTCCGGGGTTATGTTTCACTTCATGGTTGATAACGCTCTTTTGCAGGCACTCTGTCGGCTTGAATACGCAAGCGGCTTGGAGTGGACAGGCGCTTTAACATTCGTTCTGACCGAAAGATCTTCGAGGACAATTTTTTCTAAATTTCCTGCTGCAAGTGCACCACAAAGGACCCGCCAATGTAGAACTACTCGGCTGCAACTTTTGTTCACATAACTTCGGCTACGCAAACCTCCGAATGTAGCAACTTTATTTGAGTATTTGTTTTCATCGAAACGTGCCAAACCTCGAGAGGAAGCAGCCTGCGAAGTGCTTCTGGAAGGTGCGCCACGCGAGGACAACACGACGGGGTTCTCGTGCCACTGGTATCGAAGAAACTCGGTGGAAGGCGCTGGCATTCCGGCCGGACTACTCTGCGTAGCATTAAGATTCCAATATTAACGATCCTTGAATGCGCCAGAGCGTTGGGTTGTGAATTCGTTGATTCCGTATTCAAAATCTTTAGAAATAACGTTCATAACGACGTTAAGTTGAAAGGGAAACCGATACCAATGAAAATGAACGACCAGTCGATGGCCTTTGAACGCCAATTATAGTCCTGTAGTATGGTACAGTATTACGACGTCCGTTTTGTGGTAACCTGCCATGTTATATGTATCACTGGTATCTTAGAATACTTGTTTTGACGCGCTTTCCATCGGTCTTTCAAAAAGGTGCCCTAGAACGTCGGTCCAGTGGCATCGCGCTACTTGTAATAAAATTTAAGCTGATGAAGCGGTTGCTAAAGCGAAAAACCAATTTGGACAGTCCGCAATTCCGTAGTGCTCTTTGAATTGCGTCTGATAATGGAGAGCGCGGTACGCTCCCCCTTTTGGTGCTAGTTTGGTCTCGTTCTCCATGCACAGCAGTCTGACAAGCGAGCCAGGCACTGTTCTTGATATTGTCTACGCTACTTACGTCAACAAAGGTAGTCTTGTATTGGATTTGCATTTGGTTAGCCGAGACAACACCAACGTGTCCGAGTTTCTGTGCACAATCCCGAGCCTCGCTTGACTCAGTATCACAAAAATCTGAGCCTTTAAAAGAAAAAATCGTGGTTCCGAAAACCTTAGTTGGAAAGAATGGCTACGTCTACTATATCGAGACTTTCTCTTAGAACGATGATGTGTGGGTGACTTCCTAAGCGGACGATCACAACAAGCGCAGCGCAGAGGAATTGACGACTGTTTGCTTATATTGTGCGCCTTAATATATATATATATATATATATGTCTTTATAGAAGACTTTTGCAGTGCTTTATTAAAAATTTCAGTGTCGTGCCATATGATCCCATTAACTCTGTTGGGCTGTCGCTATCGTACGCTGCACAGCTCAGGGCATACTCATGTATGCCCTGAGCATACATGAGTATGCCCTGAGGTGCACGGTGCACGCTACATTGAGGCTATAATTTCTCTGGTGCACTATTTGGTAATAAGTGCATAAATACTCATTTTTTACACAGCCTGAGTCACGGTTACGATCGCGTGACCTGAAGTAGTGTGTCGATACTTTTCTCAGCTTTTTTTTTTAAGTGCATATAATTTAAAATGTGTGCAGAAAGTTTGCAATGTCTCCGTTCTTACAGGTTGTGCAGAACCGCGTTTGGTGCGGAAAGCTTTCGGGGAGAGGAATAAAAACAATCGACTGAGATGATGGGTTTCGTCTTCGAGTCGTCTTAGGCGAATTCCTAAGGGAACGTGTGATTTTTCTAGGTCTCCAGGCAAAAACGTGTGTGCGTGTGGCTGCGCCACAGCGTGAAAGCGTTTCTTACAGACATGCCTGTAAGAGAAGTAGAGCTGTGATTGCTGCGATCGTACTCTCCTCCAATGACGGAGGCTCATTACCGAACAGAAAAAAGATTGTAAAAGTATACACAAAACGCCTCAAAGGAAGGGTTGACGATGTACATGCAGAATACAAAAGGTCTGGCGAAAGAGCGACAGTTCGTGATAAGCGGGCCCTTGAATCGGTAGAAGTTTGTATCAAAGAAATACGCCGGACAGTAAGGATGTGCTGGAAATAGTGATGCACAATTGTCGGTCAATGGACTATCGATAGTATCGATATTATATTTAAACTATCGATAGTAGTACTATGGGCAAACGATGGATAATATCGACAGTTCAATCAATAGTACCATCAGGAGTATTGATGTCGATAGTATAATGAACAGTGCTGTGAATAATAATGCGTTTGTTCGGCGGCGATAACGCCAGATCATTTGCGATAACCTACAATCAGCAGTACTCAGTTCACTTAATTTATGATAAATTTTTTGGCGAAAGAAATTATTGCCGCATTCAAAATGCCGGCATATGTACATAAATAAATTCATCTTGAAAACTCAAGTTACACCTTACAATTAAAACTTTTCTTTTGATATGTTTATTTTGAAATCACAAAATACAATATCTTTCAAGCCGCGCAGTTCCGCCAGATCTAATGGTTTCCTTTATGCTAAAGCTGAATGTGTCAGCCAGTCATTCTGCTGAAGGAACGCAAGCATGTCAACTTTCCTGCCCGTCAGCCTGCTTCTGCTCCACCATATAGCACCAAACACTCGGGGAATCAAGTTGATGCTGCAGTGAGTTCGCTGTTGATTTCATACTGTTGATAGTACTATGATACTTACTATCGCTAGCGCTATCGATAGTTTCTTCTGCCATCATAGTTTGATAGTGATTTAACTATCCATAGTATCGATAGTACCATCGATAGTTCTATATCACTAGCTGGTACACATACATTCTCAATTCCTTACCGGTAACTTTCCTCTGTCACTAAAGCGGAAAGTGCACAAACATTGTATTTTGCCAGTTCTAACGTAAGGGGAGAAACCTGGCGAACAACAAAAGCTCGAAAAGAAGCTAAGGACAGCACAGCGCACAATGGAACGAAGAATGATAAGCGTAACCTTGAGAGATTGGAAGAGGGCAGAGTGCACCAGAGAACAAACATGGATATTCGATATCGTAGTGCATACTGAAAGCAAAAAAAAATCACGTCATATCCACGAAGTGAATGATGATGAGTGGGCGAAGCTCGATCGTTTTCATCCATGTCAGAAAGAGAATGTGTGGTCTGGAACGCGCTTATACTTCATGGTCATCAGCGTCATTGTCATCGTTATCACGTGTAGTGGGTAAATTCCACTGTACTGCGTCATCGTCATCGTTATCACGTGTAGTGGGTACATTCCACTATACTGGAACGCGCTTATACTTCATCGTTATCACGTGTAGTGGGTACATTCCACTATACTGCGTCATCGTCATCTTTATCATGTGGAATGGGTACATTCCACTATACGTGGCTACATACCTACCTAACTACTACAACTACAACTACAACAACTACAGAGGAGGGACAGACCCACACCCTAAGGAGCTTCGCCCCTAAAAAAATGGCGCTGGGCAGGCCACGTCATGACGAGGACAGACAATAGATGGTTGGTTAGAACATCGGAACGGATACCGAAAGAGTAAAAGCGCCGCTTAGTTAGGTAAAGATTTAGGTGGTACAATGATCTTAAGAAATTCGGAGGCCTAAAATGCAATCGGCTCGCACAGGAGAGGGTGGGTTAGAGATATTGGGAGAGGTTTTCGTCCTGCAGTGGAATTAAGACAGATGATGGTGAGGATGATGAATAAAAACCACAGAACATAAGTCAACCGTAGGCTAGGGGGAAATATATGGAGAGGGGTGATGCATTAGGGAAGTTTGTTACAGCTCCGCTAACGAGAAACCTGGGGAGGGGAGAAGCATGCTGTGCTTTGAGAGAGATTTCTTTCATGAGGCACTAGTGGTGCCAAACCTGAAACCGGGTATGTACGGAATGGTGTTTCTGCTCTACTAACGTCTTCGGAAAACTGCATCGGAATGCAAGTTACCCTAAGAGGTTTCTCCTTCTTCCATACATGCCTGGTTTCCGTTCCCTACTGCATGCAGGGAAGGGTGTTTCTGCTCCACCAACGTCGTCGGCTATTTGTTGGGCTAACTGTTACCTTGTTCCCTTTTAGTGGACCGGTAGCGAGTAGTGGGATTTACCCACTGTGGCACATGCCCATTTTTATGATGGACCGTGACTACATGACACACCGTGACGACCTAATATTTCGCACCTAATATTTGTAGTTATAACTGAACCTACGACATTAATGGAAAACGAAGTAAAAAGGACGAAAGGAAACTAATCGCCGGT
>JALIZH010025609.1:0-28494 GCA_030522465.1 Rhipicephalus appendiculatus
AGCTGCCACTTCAAAGCAGTGTACAGTTCAGACCGTGAAATTTCAGTTCTAAGCAAAGTGCACGCAATGCGCCACTTTTCCCCGTTGTTGAATACGACGAACCAGCTGTGCACCTCGAGTCTCCATACCGCCTCGGTCACTGGGAACGATTTGCACCTGTGCCAAATAGCCGCGTGCCCGCTTCTTCTACTTTTTCAACTACGGTGGGAAACACCGTCCATGTTCCTGTTGCTGCTGTGGAAGTGCGATGCAGCGGTTAAAGTGTGGGTTGAATCCGGAAAACTTCCAATCATTAGTAAATGTTTGTCATAAGACTGTTGCGCTCAGCGCGTCCTTGATATGTCATTTTAAAGCGAGATATTCGATGTCGAATGTTGCGTTGTTTCGCGTCTGCCAGTATCTCGCAACGTACGACTTACTCGTTAAAGGGGCCATGACATGGCCACCCAACAATTTGTGGTTTTCAGCGAAAACTTTAAGTAGAGAGTCTATTATGCCTATACAGATATGAAAAGTGGGCCGTAAAAGAATATTTGAGTGCAAAATAGGCCCTAGAAGTCGCCGGCTGTAAATCCTGCCCACCTCCGGCGACCGCCATGTTGCCATGGCGCCTGTGACGTCACGTGCAGCAAGGATCGGTGCCATCGTCTTCTACCACAGTTTCAGCCGCTGCAAATCGTTCAATTTTGGTGCCATGAAGAAGGAAGCTCAAACATCTCGATTTCGCGCGCAACTGACGACTGAACAATATCGTTCGCCAGAACGCAGACGCTCGCACAGCCAGTTGCTTGTTACGTCACGGTTCGCGAGTGCGCCAGTGTTGCCGACTGTCAGGCCGCTCGTGTGTTTGTCAAAATGTTCAATATTAAACTAAGTGCTCGACTAAATGCGCTAAAATTCCGCCAGTTTGTTTGTGAAACCTCAAGGATTAACCCTCATAACACAGATTTGGATCGCAAATTGGGTGTCATAGCCCCTTTAAGGCGACTGTCATAGTAGTGACGGCGTGCACATTCACACAATAACGGGATGTAATATATGCTACACAGAGGACGTTTTTTCCTTCACTACATAAGAAATTAAGCGGAAAGGTCCCATGATAGATCATTCACAATTCAAGAACTAATTTAGCTGAGGTAGCCGACATTGATCCACGAGAAATCAAAATAATAATAATAATACCTGGGAGTTTTACTTGCCAAAACCACGATATGGTTATGAGGTAGGCCGAAGTGCGAAGATTCAGAAATTTTGGCTAGCTGGTGTTCTTCAACGTATCGAAATGCGACCACCGTGGACGGGACACAGCCAGTGACCTTTGGGTCAGCAGCCTAGCACCATAACCACTGCACCACTGCGACGGACAGAAATGAAAATTACCGTTGGCCAAAATAAAGAAAAGATGCAGTAACTATGTTTTCAACTATGTCATATGCATTACATGCTAACTTTTCGAATTGTAGCCTTCCAATATGCAAGAAATATTGGGTTGGCCAAAATAGGACATATATTGCATAACATTAAAGTATTTACTTGAGCGATGATAAAATATGAAATGATATTAAACAATGAACAAAATAAAAGCAGCGGCAAAAGTATCGCTTGCAGGCAGTTTGTTGTGGTATTCAATGAAATGCTTAAGAGTAATTTCGCCGCGCATGCATTATGACATGGACATCCAATTTACACATCTAATATAATAATAATATTTGGGGCTTTACGTCCCAAAACCACGATATGATTATGAGAGACGCCGTAGCGGAGGGCTCCGGAAATTTTGACCATCTGGTGTTCTTTAACGTGCACTGACATCGCACAGTACACGGGCCTCCACCATTTCGCCTCCATCGAAATGCGACCGCCGCGGCCGGGATCGAACCCGCGACCTTCGGGTCAGCAGCCGAGCACCTTAGCCACTGATCCACCGTGGCGGACGATTTTTACACATCTCTTGGTTTATTTGTTTTACCTGTCACTGCCATAAGTGGTGCATCGCGTTGCGAAGGACGCCACAGAAGCACAACGTGTTTTAACCAGTGTGCAAACACGAGATCCATGAAAGAAGGCAACTATCCGCCTGAATTCGTAGTGATTCACGAGAAAGAGCAAGGCAAGGAAATTGTAAAATTTGTCCTCGTGTTTTGCTCGTTCATTCGTCTTCATTCACACTTCAGCTCGTAGTGTTATGTAAAACCAACTATCCCAAAGAACCGCATTTCTATGTCATTATTTGTTTGGGTGTGGTTGCATTCGACGTGATGATAGCATCTTGCGCCTACGCATCGGGAGTACTAGAAGAGCCACAGAATATATGCCGTCATAGAAACAGCACTGGTGAATTAACACTACATATTGGAATCTTAAGAACCAGCTGTAGATCTCAAGGACCCAGGTGATAGGGGCCATATTCGAGCTACTCCACGCCGAAATTCTTCCCATGGATTTGTTATTTCTCGATCGGAAACGTTACGGGGATATCACAAGTGTCAGAAGTGACAGAAGCGTGCTTGTATGGAAGCAACTGTGGACTAGGTACCTTGCCTGTCTGGGGCGATTTGTATGGGTCAGGTGATTCGCGGCTGCTCTCCGGACTGGCTTGCTTTGTGCAGCCCTCACGTGCGTTGCTCACCAAAGTTTTTATAGGGTATGTTTCTTGAGTAATATTTCAGTCTGCTATATCCCGTTTTCCAGCTGGTATGCATAAGATGTTTTAAATATTCAGAAAAAAAAGCAAAGAAAGAAAGAAAGAAAAGGAAAGAAAAGAAAAAAAAGAAAAGAAAAGGAAAGAAAAGAAAAGAAAGGCAGATAGAAATGAACTATGCGAATTTTTTTTAACTTCTGTTGTCGCCGGAGGAAAACTCGAGACAGGTTGAATGATCCTTAAAGAACACACTTTGTCGAATGGACAGAAGTAAATTTTCCTGTTTTCATAAAATTAAGACGTGAACGCAGGAAGAGCTTAGAAAAAAAAAACATAGGCTGTTTTGATATCTAAAGCAACTGTGACACAATGCCGTGAAATGGCAGCACTTATGCTTTTCACCATGCGCCACCATTCAAACAAAGTGCTTGTTAAAGGTTAAGTTTATCTGCGTCACAGTTTCTATTTTAACAGCGAAGCTGTTTAGGAAATCGTTCTCTGTTCACCCCATACCAAAATTCTATCATCACCATAAATGGATATGTACCACAGAAATTGGCTAAATCCCACTACACGCAACTTCTACGAGAAAGGAAGGTCCACAGTTAGCCCAACAAATGGCCGCGAAGTGACGGCGGTGAGCCGAGGACCAAGAGCACGTACGAACTAGAAAATTCTAGGGAAAGGGAAAGGCAATGGCGCCTGCAAGAAGGCCCCTAAAGCAATGGAAGGCGGTACGCCAACGACAACGTGCACGTGTCGCGTCTGTGACTGTCTGTGGTTAACTCGAACTTCTCTACGCTGAGAATCAAAGTACACTTAACATCACCTAGCTAAAGCCAAGCAACGACCTAGAATCAACCTAGAAACAAGCTTAATCACCTAGCTAAGGCCTAGAAATAACCTAAAAGCAATCCGATTAGTCTTCAGAATCAGCCAGTTTCGCTGTTTCAATCTTGCGCGGCTTAGTGAAATGTTTTTATAATTTTTTTTTAAATTCCGAAAGCCGACCCTTCGCTATAGTACAACGGAGTGACATAGATGTACACGCAAGTGTACTTCATTGAGGAAGTTACTTCTTTAGTATTCTCATCTGTTCTGGTCTTTCAGGACGACGGGCTGGCGCGAACGTCACTGACTTGTGACGCAGTCCCGCACGCTGCAGTGAATTCAATGCTTTTTCCTTTTCTTCTCTTTCCTCCTCTGTCTTTCTCATCTTTCTATTGCCCTTTCCTAATCACCCAGTGTAGGGTAGCAAGCCGGAAGTTTTTTTTATTTAACCTCCCCGCCTTCTCCATTTCTGTTTCCTTTCTTCTTTCATATGCCTTTGTGTACAGAACAAAGGCGAACTACAACTACATATTTCTAAGCTGTCCAGCGGGCCAGGGCTGTCGCCGAGGAACTCGGTAGATGTTCCTCGAACGGTGGATCCCTGGTAGCCTAGCCCCGGGCACAACCGCTGGGCAAAGTAAAGTTTATTCAACTCAACTCAACTCCTCAAAGTTAAAAATGTATTGAACAGCATTTGACACATAAACCACATTGACAAAACGTCGCAAGATGTCTCTGATCACTGTGATGCTGTGTCTGAACATACAGGGATTCGGAACGGTAGAGGCTCGAGGTAAAGCGTATTCCAACGAGAAAAAAGGCCTAGAAAAGAAACTACAATCCCATGAAAGGGTGGCATATCCTTAAGACATCTCTTAAGGATGTTGTGGGTTGTTACAGGGAACGTGTGCTCTGGCACACGACTGCCGTGTGCTCGTTTGCTCTTCTGGCATTACGCAGAACAGCGCTGACGCCAGCAGCCGTGTTTGAAAATTTTACAAATTGCTGGCATTTTGAGTTCAATTAGCAAACGTCGAGTGGGTAAACAAATGCGCGACCTCACAGAGCATGGGCGGTACAAAGATTACGCGCGGTAACTTCGAATTAGTGACAGGCCCAAACAAGCTGTGTGACATCGCCTAACTGCACAAGAAATCGAAAACGGAAACAACGTTCCCGTTTGCACTCGACAGTAGTGACAAGTTTGATTCCATACTGTAAATGAAAGGACTAGATAAATAAAAGAGAGGCTGGCTTTGTTGCAACGCGGAGACTTGAAACAGGCACAGCGTGTACTCACAGCAGGAAAGCAGGCGGCTTATGCCTTTGATGCTTCCTATTGTGTTTCGTGCTTTATATCGCTAAGTGTGCAGAGTGCAGCGAAAGGTGGAAATAGCGGCAGACAATCAGAATCTGGAGTCGTAGGTCTGTCCGCGACACAATAATGAAATGCGAATATGTGGTAGCTCATCAAGCAGCGTAGCTACACAAGCAGCGTAGCTACACAGAGACAAGAAGACACAAACACAAGCACAACTAGGGTGGCATTATTCATCGCCTCTTCTTTTTTCTCGTCTTTGTGTAGTTTTTGAGCTGGTTCACCGTGACCGTGTTCCAGGTAGACCAGCCTCCAATACTTATGGAAAAAGTTTCACCGGGCACCTTGCCTTTTGCAGCATGCAGGCAGAGGTCACTGACCAATCCAGTTCGCTCGCCAACATGTATGTATTGCCTCCCAGAAAATAGTTTTTTTGCAGCAACCGACAGTTTTAGCGAGAAGATGGGGGGAGAGACGAGGCGAAAAAAAAAACCGTAATATGTTCTTTGCGCCTGAATTCACCTATACATTAGGGCTGCGCTTACGTCCTCAGTTCCATACAACTAACGCCAGAAGCTATATCGCGTGTTAATCGATGGCCGGACAAATACGAATTGAGAGAGAACTATGTAGTCGACATTCCAAGCACGTGCACCTTTATCGATAGCGACGCGAGAACGCTCTTGACAGCTCGTAAGGCCAGAACCGCAGAGGGAAACCGACATGCCGCTCCACGGACATCACGCGCGATCTTGTGTGGCCCTCTTGTTTTCGGGTGAGCCACTGACATGTGTTCAGTGGCTCCGTGCTGCTGGGATCCCGGTGTGCGTAAATGGCAGAAGGTATGGCGACATAATTGAGCATCGGAACAATGGTCTGCACTGGAAAGAGCGCAACATTTCACAAAGCAGCAGTGACAGAGAAAGGAATAGCGGGTAGGGAAGGAATTGATGTGGTTCGTAGCCTGGTCGAGAAAGTTACTTGTCGGCTTTCACAGATATTGTTTGGCTATTGTGCTTTGCATAATGTAGGGTAAACGGGGCAGTTTGATTGTATAGTTTACGTCGCATCCCGTTTTCTCTCCGTGGAAAGGCAGTTCACGCGCTGTTCGCGCCCACAGTCGAAGCGAGTTCGGATTTATCACTACTTATTGCTTTCTTTCCTGCTATCTTCGTTATTTTTTCCCGTCACGACGTGTTTGTTGTCCTTATTTTCTGCTTTCAAGTGGTGGCTAATGGAACGTCAGAGCA
This sequence comes from Rhipicephalus appendiculatus, assembly GCA_030522465.1. NCBI lineage: Eukaryota > Metazoa > Arthropoda > Arachnida > Ixodida > Ixodidae > Rhipicephalus > Rhipicephalus appendiculatus. The sequence goes on from JALIZH010025609.1 coordinate 6,041, forward strand.
CTTGTTTCTGGTTTTATTGTTCTTTCATTGCTATCAATAATAAGAATCGGTTTGTGCTGAACAACCTAATACCTACCTCGTGCGCGGCTGTTCCCAACAAACGCAAGCCTACCAGCCCACGTATCATAGATACATATATGTCTTACGGGCAAGCCTCCAGTGAAAAACAAACAAACAAACAAACAAACAAACAAACAAACAAACAAACAAACAAACAAACAAACAAACAAACAAACAAATGAATGAATGAATAAACTTTATTGGCTCCTTCGGGCGAGGCGGGGGGAAGAGGGGACTTCCCCCTGTTCCGTCCCACTCTCCGTCAATGATGACCGTGCCTCAGATGACGGCGGGAAGTCCTTGGACCCGGGCGGCATCTTCGGCTTGCCGGACGGCCCAAAGCTGGTCGGAAAGCTTGTCGCTGGTGAGTGCCGCCTCCCAGCGGCAGCGACGCCGACGCAGCTGATCCGCAGTAGTGACCGCAGCCGCGGCGGCGGCCGGCCCCTGCCCTCGCGCGGTGGTAGCAGCAAAGATTGCTCTCGCAGTTTGTCCTTGCCTAGCATGCGTCGCGTAGTGAGCGGCGGCAGCGACATTTACTCTCCCGGCACATTCCCAAAGCATGTGCCGCAGTGTGGCTCTTTCCCCGCACGCTTTGCACACGTCTGTCGGGTATAAACTAGAAAAAATATTATTAGTCATGTCGATATCCGGCCCTTGCGCTTAGCACAGTTCTGTAGTGTGTGACTGCATTTTATGTGAACTATAGCTTTATGTGACGAAGTTGTGCTTTGTGTTGTGTTGCGTTTCTCGAAAATATATTGGTCTGTATGACCGTTTGTAGAGAAAGAAAAGACGAGCGCCTTGTCGCCGTTGTATTATTTGTGTGACGTGTGCAGTTCCCTTCTCGTCCTCATCCGATAATTTGCTTTTTCCCTCTCTGAGTGTTTTCCGGTTCAACTCTCCAAACTGAAAGCTTAGCCAATACATGTAGACAGTCAGTAATAATAACGAAGCAAACACTTAAGAAGGTTTCAAGAGCAGAAATTTATTTTTAAAATAAAAAGTATAAAGAACCTCGTTGGTCTACGGCACGGTTACACCGTGAGCAAGAATGTATAGCTTGCATCGCTCAGCAGCAGGTGAATGGCTGTCCTTTATAACGATGCTTTGGTGCTGTGTACACGAAAACACGCCATAAGAGGCGTCAGTGGCTTTGCTACCTCAATGCGATCTCATTTACATTTCTTTTCACAGAAAGGCGGCTTAATATTTTTACCCGTTAGCGGTGTTTACACGAAAGGAAAAAAAAAACGCATCTTCAAGGAACTTGTTTTCCCGCAGTAGTGGCCTAAAAATAGAACGTGTACACCTGGGGCCCACTCACTGTGCTATGGCTGTATATCTTGAGGTGCTGCGGAAGGATTATACGCTAATATTTGTCGATCTCAACATTTTCTTGTGTCATTTTGGAGAGCAAGGGCAGTTCGCGTTTCGTTATCACACGTATGATTTTCGCTAACAGCCAACTACAAAACGGTGTCAGTGTGGTAATGGTGCCATTATGCCCGTATACTTGCCCACATGCCAAATACATTAAACGAAGCTCTGCGCCTCGACGACCCATCATGTCAACGACGACCTGTCGCTATCACCTTTCTGCGGTCAGCACAAACTCACTGAGGGGGATATTCGTCAAGGGCAGGGAGTTTGCGTTTTGCACGTGTGACTTTTATAGGCTTACGCAGATCAAGATAATTAAGGAAATTAGCTGATTGTTAGGGCCTCGTAGCGGTGCAGCGAAAGTTGCAAGAAAAAAATTGAACCAAACATAGCAAGGCAAATTTTTATCCGGTAATTAGTGTGCAGCAAGGAGGGCGACGATGCTAAACGCAAGCGAGCCCTTATTATTCAACTAGGTACGTGTGAAAAGATCAGTCACTTAGATACAGTACTCAAGGAAGGGTGGTTAACGAGGGTCTTTGCTGGTTATTCTGCCATAAAAGCGAGTGGAAATAGTAGAAGTTGCTGGGCAGACAACGGATAGTCTGATAGTATTTTGTCTCCGATCTTCGCCTTTCATCGTTGAGAAAATTGCGCCAAAGGAAGCATCTGTCATTATCACAGGAAAATTTACAAGGAAAACCAAATCAGAACACTAGGCCTGTTGCGTTTTATTGCTGGCACCGACGAGTCCTAAGCGTGAAATGTAATATGGCAGCGGTTTTGCACTTTTTGGCGTGACCTTTCTGCTGTAGTCGCACAGTAAGATAGCACTGGTGTGAGTTCACAATGTCCTGTGGTAGAATTTAGCAAGAAACAAGCTTGCCCCATGGCAGACTCAATTTTATATTATAATTAAGCGCTATTAATTCATGTTGATCGTGCGAAGAAAGGAGAGCTGCCTTAGGCTGTATTTTTAAAAATTTTCATCAATTTGGATATCAAGTCTGCAAAGCTATAGATTTTTGTGGATAAGACAAATCATTAAGAAAACAGCGGATGACTGACCAGAAGATATACAGGACGTTAGTTATACCGCGATGGCCTGGAAGCTTATGCAATGTAAAAGATGAAAGTTCGAAGTCATAAAAAAGGGCAATGTTTAATAACTGAAAAGTTCGTCTGAGGCAGCCAATACATCGATGCTCTTCTCGAAAAATAAACCACCGAGTATACGATCAGACTAAAACACAAGATACATAGGATAAAAGACGTTTCATGAGGCCACATTGCAAAAAAATTGAAGAACAATTTGTACATTCCAAAGTGTGTTCGGCGAAAGCTTGTGGCCATTCGACTGACTATGCCATGTCTTTTTGTTTTGTCGGACGGACGGACGGACGGACGGACAGGCAAACGGATGGACGGATGGACGGACGGACACGGACGACGGAAGGACATGCACGGACGGACGGACACGGACAGATGGTCGGACAGACGGACAGACACAGACGGACGGACAGACACGGACGGACGGACAGACACGGACGGACGGACAGACACGGACGGACGGACGGGCGGGCGGGCGGGCGGATGGACGGACTGACATGAGCTTGAGACATTAAGGGCTTTCACCTTAAAATATTGGTTATGCTTTGGAAGTTGTTAAGCCACCGTGTAGGCAGCGTTGTACTGGCTCGCACCTGTATTCTGAATCCGCGCATCGCAGTTTGGCACACCACAGGAACGCTCTTTGGCGTCCAGACATACCGTCATTAGTCTGCTCTGCCTTCACCGTTTTGGCGAGGGCGCCGCGGCAGTAAACTACAATCAAATGCCACTTCCAGAGAAACATACACAAACACGCACTCCGTGATGGGGCCAGGGCACCCGCAGCATGACATCTCTCTCGGGCCATGTGGGGCTTATTACGGTTCTTGATGGGAATATTCGTGCGCTATAAACGTGGCGCGAGTATACAAGCCCACACGCGTTTGCCGATGGGACCATATATTTCTTCCGTAAACATCGCAAACATCGGGGGCGTAATACAAACACTCATTTGAGCATGCAGTAAGGCTGCTCCGCAGGGAACACTTCCAGGAGATGGCATGTACACTATACGCATAAAGACTCCCCTGCCTCATTCGTGAAATGGGCATTGCCGTATAAGCAACACACACACACACAAGATATATATATATATATATATATATATATATATATATATATATATATATATATATATATATATATATATATATATATATATATATATATATATATACACGGTGATTTTCTGCACTGACATATTTCCTTGGGTTGTAGTTTTGATAGAAAGTATCTAATTTTAATGCAGTTTGAGGCCAAAACATTCAGGAAGGATGAAGTTTTAATGGCGTATAATTTGGTTGCGAATAATCATATACAGCGCGGTTGTAGAACGGGCTTTGAGGCCTATCGTTTCGTTTCTTTTTTTCGCTTTTTCAGAACAGGATTCACCACCGCCACTTCCTCTTCCTTCGTGGAACGGGGGCGCCCGCCGGCTTTTCTGCACATTCTCAAAATTGTTTCGCATAGTTTAAGCATAATCGATGTGTAAGCACCAATAATCGTGTCTTTTTGCGTTTATTGGTCGGCGCTTTACTGACAGCGAAAATGAGCGTGGCCCAAAAATTTTCAACCATTCCGAACAATCGAATAGAGTGACGGTGATTTCGAAATAAAAAAGGCAGAGCGGAATAGGGTTAGGCTTTACCGGCACAGCACTCCTGCTTACTCAAGTAGGCCCTACTGCCGCAGCTCCATGATGTCGAGCACTAGCTATAATTAAGCATTAATTCTCTCTCTCTCTCTCCCTCTTTGCTTCTATTCAACTCTGTTTCCTGTCCGGGAATCGCCATTCATGGAGAGACCAGTTAACACTATATAATTTTCGGAGAACAAAAGGGAAATACTCGAAGAATGGTGGTAGTTAAGATAATCTAAGGTAGTCTTCTCTGGAGCTCTCGCAAACGTGCATTACTTGATTACGCCTCACTGAGAGACCAGCAGGAGCTGTGATCACCGAAAGCGAAGGTAAAGAAATCGTTTTGTGTCCTGAAAGCCTGTCGCTGCCATTCTAGTGTCCTTTTCATCTTCAATGCCAACCCGGAAGCCATGGAAGACAGACCATTAGCTTCTCTAGTCGTCGCTGATTATTCCAATGGTGGGACTCGTTTTATCTATGCTATCTCGCTTCCCTTTCTTGTCTTTTTGTTCGCCCTTTATTCCGGCATCCCGCTCTTCCTGAATGGTCGCATCCCAAAGCAGTATGGACGACAGGCCGTCATTGTCCTTTTTTTGTCCAACCCATTGGGTTGTTTTGTGAGAAGGCAATGATTTGAACTTCAAGGGTTTACTGCAAAATAACGTTGTTTTTTTTTTTCCCCTCAGACGATTCGAAATCTTTCTAGCTACGCCTTGAAATCAATAATGCGATGTCCACCTTTGCGGCTTAATGAGAGAAATCATGTGTGAGCGATATAAAAAAAGATATTCTCTGGTTTGAGAGCATGAATAATTATACACGTATAAACAATTACATGTTTTCATAGACACGACAGAGACGGGCTACGCCATACTTTCGAGTCCCGTTGCAACAATATGACTGTAGCTGGAACTTCGAAAAGAAAGAAACAATAAAGGACAGCATATCGCTTCAACTTAAATATAACTTCTAATTTGTATAGATTCACATAACTAACGCACTTCCTACGAACACTTACCTGTAGCAATGATATATCTCGTACATATGCATAAATATTTCAGTATGTGCATGAAATGCATATGACATATGCATATGTATCATACACTCATACTAATTATGCATGCCCTCATATGACTGCAGTGGGCATGACACACTTGCTGCGGTCTTAGCCGGGCTTAGAGCGAGCACGTATTCGTCATCTCAGTTCAACCGGTCACACTGCGGAGCTGCAAGGATGGATATTAGCGTCATTCCACAGATCGTTATTAGACGTCATGCGCGAGCTCAACTTGTTTGTTTACGCGTGATGCGCCTCTCGTGATATTATGTAAATATGTTGTGCCTAAAGGGCAGTATCTCGAAGAAAAATGAAATGTACATACATCCACAACAGTCTACAATGCAACAATAAAAATGACTTAAAAACAACAGGAACCATGTTAAATACAAGCCACACGTTGGAATGGCTTGTAACAGCAAGTTTTACGAAATCCTGTTGCTTTATATGTCATTACCGCCGACAAGGAAAAAAGTACATATGGGGAGTATTGCAAATTCCTAGCCATGTCCATGTTCTTGTTGGAGTTCTTTAAAATGAGTACGCAGGTGCTCATACCAGACCATCGACTCACGGTAATAATACACGAATGCAATGCACAACAATAGGCATTAATCACGATGTATCAATTGTATGCCTCTCAAGCGAATACACAGTGGAAATGAATACTATTGCACGAACCAAAGGAAAATGAGGAAATCTACGGCAACGTAGTTAACATGTACAAAATAAGGAGATGATGAAAGGTTTGGTGGCAACAGTCCATGCTCTTACTTGGATTATGAGGCCAAGTTTTGTTCCCGTGAACTCTTCCGGCATGACGAAATGTATTTCAGCTACGCCATTGCGTCCCTTAGTGGCACTGCAATCTATACTGCAGTGATGACAGCGCATCTTTACAGCCCTGCGCTTGGCAGCTCGCAGTTACGTCAAGGGAAGTTCTTTCGTCACGAAATAACACTCACCTGAACACGACGTCGGGTTTGCGAGGGTAGTCGGGGCAGCATGTTGGGTCATTACGACCTTTCAGAAACAGATAGCTGTTTGCAGCGGTGCTGACTAGCATGTGCAGCCAGCCTCAGAACTACAGAAAATGGAGTGATCGCCAACAGCATAGAAGTATTCAGCGAACATGAATGTGCAGCTAACGAAAACAGAGAACAGTGATGCCATAAGTATGTTTGTGTTCGTGACAGGTTATGATTTCGCACGAAGACAACCGCGTAACAAGAAAGATACGCGGAGAAATGCAAGTTCTATGTTCAGGGTGACCCAGATAGCTCTAGCCAGAGTTTGAAAATACGCCGACGCACTTTCCGACGACGCGACCAGATGCATGATGTCGACGGTCACAGTACTTTTCATGTACTGCTTAGTTGCTAATTAGGCAAACATAATTACCTTCTGAAGCGACAAAGCTACGCAAAGAATTCCATTTAGGGAATTGTAGATCGGTTTGCGAATCGTCAGATTAAGCACTTTTGATCATTTCGTCCATTATTAGTGTTTTCCTTGCCCTGGATGCTAGCATACGCTACCTCGAAGAGTCTCCGCACTTGCACTAGCTTCTGTTTAGGTTTTGTCAGCACATATAGCTTGGGATGATGCCAACCGCAACATGAAGCACGACCCCTAAAAAGTCTTTAGGTGTGCTTAATATCCTTTAAGTTAACGTCACCAAATGCAAAGCATGAAGCGCACATTTCTTAAAGATACGGATCAAAAGACAACAGAAGGCACTTCGACACATCACAGCCAGTGATAAACACCGGGGCCACATGTTTCAGCTTCGCTGGTTAATCATCTGTACGAAATGCTTGAGCCGTGAGGGCATTAAGGCTCTCTCTCTCTCTCTCTTACACTCTCTATGCAAGCACGTGATGGCATAGTGGCACGCGCGGCAACACTCCTTCGTCAGACGTCTCGTCGTTGCAGCAGTCGAGCTAGTCGGATGGCTCCCACGCGCACGCGTCTCCCCTGTAGCCCGGCGACAATCCGCCCACTCATGCAAGAAGGGAGACGCGCGTATCGCGTTCCATTCTGACCGACCCCATCCCAATGGGCACATGCTTTCGCCGAACGCACTTTGGAATTTACTAAGTGTCCTTCAATTTTTCTGCTAGCTGCGTGTGCCCGCGAGATATAGAATAATACATTACATCCCCCCCCTCACGCGCCATAATTGCAGTGCTCCCTAGCATGCCGCGTACAAACGATATGCTTCCTTCGCGGCGGTCCATGAGAGTGATACCCACGCAGATGCAGAGGTTATCGCTTGTGCTGCTGCAAGCAAGAGGTTCATCGTCGCAGCGACCCCCACCATCTTCACTGCTCTGTTAGAGTGTACTAGAGCTCTGTTGTCTTCTAAGCGGTAGCACACGGGACGAAATGCCATGATCCTTTATGACGGCATGTATGATGAAAATGGCGTCCGATTCTGTTAGGCCAGGGCGGTGGTTGGTTACCTCCCGAATTGCCTTTCGATTAGTTGAATAACTTGCTTTTCAGCAGCGTCACGATGCACGTGACCTTCGCGTTCGCTTGGACGTGTAGTTTCAGTAGGGGTAACGCGTGTACCTTGTTAAATAATTCACCTTCGACAGCGACCATTGACGTCGGGTGCTCGGTAACGTCTTCTTTGTAATGTTCTTACTATAGGTAGTTCAGACCCCCTGCACCGTCTCGAAAAGGCTTCTCTCACTTGTCGTAAGCTTCGGACAAAGGAGCTCTTCTCTCGTTTCATTGAGTTTCCCCACTGGTGTAGTAATGATGTGGGTGGAATTGTCGCTGCTGACTCGATCTTTCCTTTCTATCTAAAAATCAACCAGTGCATGCCTTTTTAATCAAATTCACGCAGTCTTGGTTGAACTGCTAGGCATGTACAGTCGTTGACAAGAGCATAAAGGCTGTTTAGCGCTTTCAACACATTTTTTTGCTCACTGGTTCCGAATCTTTTAAATGCGAAGCATTTCGTTGCGTACTGCAAGCACTTTGAGCGTTTCTATCTATCTATCTATCTATCTATCTATCTATCTATCTATCTATCTATCTATCTATCTATCTATCTATCTATCTATCTATCTATCTATCTATCTATCTATCTATCTATCTATCTATCTATCTATCTATCTATCTATCTATCTATCTATCTATCTATCTATCTATCTATCTATCTATCTATCTATCTATCTATCTATCTATCTATCTATCTATCTATCTATCTATCTATCTATCTATCTATCTATCTATCTATCTATCTATCTATCTATCTATCTATCTATCTATCTATCTATCTATCTATCTATCTATCTATCTATCTATCTATCTATCTATCTATCTATCTATCTATCTATCTATCTATCTATCTATCTATCTATCTATCTATCTATCTATCTATCTATCTATCTATCTATCTATCTAGCACTCTCGCGATCACCTCCATAACTTGGGGCTGGCCGAAATTAGTATGGGAGGATAAGAGGATTTGACGAATATGTGGGGCTGGTCGTGAGTTGAATAAAGTGAAAAGCCCGGCGCGGACGTCGTCAAACTCATTTCTCCAGACACGTGTGGCTCATACCCGTATACCACGGGCCGCGGTATGCGGGTATGAGCCACAGGTGTTTGACATTTACATCTACCCAGGAACGGCGAGGTCAAACATTGCTCGTTTAAATGCGAGAACGTTAAAAAAAAAAAAACTGACATCGGCGGCGTTGACCCGACGAACGCAAAGAATAAAGATCAGAGCCCACCGGGAATCGAACCCAAGCATTCTGCGTGGCAATCAAGTATTCTACCGCAGAGCCACGTCAGGACTCGAAACTGCGTTGGAAAGAGACCCTATGCAGGCGTAATGTTGGTGAAACATCAATTGTAATTGCAGTGCTGGCTATCTGATTGTAAAAACATTACATATGTACTCCTATGATGAAGGGGTCATGTCGGGTTAACGTCAATTGTATATTTAAGCGCCATCCACTGTAATTGGTTTACGTAGCACTCTCCAAGGCTACCATCCGCGCAAGCACAAACGCTCCATACCAGCTTACCGCTTCTGGTGTTGTAATACCCAAGTTTCTGCTGGCATCGTTACGCAACTGTAAACAACTGGTTATATGAAACATATGCGACTGTTCAACATATGTCTGTGCGCTCAACATTTTGTACATATCTTTAGCGTCATTTCGTAACGTTTCGCTCAATAAAAAGTTACAACCCAGTCACCTTACCGCCGCATGCTTCGCATAACATCGATTCCCATGGCACTTGGGATCTGCCTAATTTTTTTCACACCCTATTTCTCTCAAGATTACGAGAGTAATGTTGTTAGCTGAAGGGCGTTGTATAGCCTAGGGCATATAATACAAGGTGTTCTTTGAATAGTTTATATAGTGTATGGTTAGGTTGGTGATGATAAATAAGGCAACCATATTTTAGACACAATGTAAATTTAAGCCGTCAGCTTGGCGATAAAGTAGTTTGTACGGAGAAGTCAAGGCAGATGGTATCATAAAAATGAGAATAACTTATAACAAGAACGCGAAACGTGCATATTTGCACGCTCTAAATTTCATGTACTTCGAAAAGTAGTGGCAGTAAAGCGCCATTCTTGGCCATTTCGTTTTGAGTAAATACAAGAGGCTATTGCTGCACATCTGTGTCTTGGAGTTCACTTTCTCTTCCTCAGTGTGTTCATTTCTTTTCGCACCATCATTCTTCTACCCTTCTCAACTGACATGTCCCAAACGCTGTCATCAACGCAGGCTTTTGCTTTGATGTGCATTTCACACACCGTCGGTGCACCTCAATTTCCCCGTTTTCAATTTTTAAACGGTATTTTTGCATGCTCATCAAAAAGGGGTGAGTTCAGAAATTCTGCAAAAAACAAAACAAAAGAGCAAAAACAAGAAAACAAATAGCACTTGTATGTATACAGTCGCAAAAGAAAGAAAAAAAGCCAATTGGTTGTTTTTCGTGAATATTTACGGGTCGTAAATTAGAAGTGCGACGTATAGTATTGCCACGCGCGTTTCTAATTTTCACAGTTGCTGTATTCGGTTTTCGCCCACAAAGACTGTGAGCAACGCTCATCGCAAACCGCGCCTCTTTGTTCGAGAAGCTTCGCGATTGTTGTAAATAATTTTGTTAAGATTGCGCGCGAAAACGCGAACACTCGAGCTTATTCCAGAGCTTGCGTGACAACCAGCGATAAGGCTGGAATATTCGATGCCACACTTATAAATGCCGACGCGCTTCACCGCTCGTCAGTTGATCGACGGCCGACGCTCTGTTCGCCGCTATCAGTGCCAGCGTGTATTGCTGTAATCTTACTTTCTGTTTACCGGCCACAAGTTCGGCCGAATAAACAGTTTCATCTTGGACACGTCGCCTGCTGCCTTCGTCGACGTCACAACCACGTGACAGTATATCCAAACACGACAGAAGTTAAGGGGAAGATGGAGGCTTAGAGAGATGTAAAATCCTTAAGATGACTCGCATTTAAACCCCTTAAGTTAGCCATCGTTAATCCAACAGTAGCCACCGTTTCGTTCTGTCAACAATGCTGCTAGTATGCGGGTAAACGCGGCAGTTGAACTGAAACGTTCGAGCGTTTCTTAAAGGATTTGACCACGCCGTGTGAAAGCGACTGCACTGAACACTTACCGAAGGCGTACACAATTCTACATACGATGAAATTATAAGAACTGATAGCAGTTTAATACTGACGCTGTTCGCCCAACAATCCCTTCCACACCCATTCCGAAATTGTGGCCGAGCGCCGTCCCCTTCCCTGAAGTAAAGTTCTGATTTATTCATTCATTAATTCATTCGTTCTTTCATTACAATGACATAGTTGTCAAACGATAACCGTCCCTCCTTCCGTGCCCTGGAATGGTGCCACCTGTGGCCTCTCCCCCCTCACACTCTCTCAGCAATCACGTGATGGCACAGCGGCGCATAGCAACAGTTGCGCCGCCCTAGCTGTGGCCTGCCCCCCCCCCCCTTACACTCTCTCATCCAATCACGTGATTGCTGAGAGAGTGTAAAAAAGTGATAAAGAAATCGAAGAAAGAAAAAAAAAAAGACATGGCATAGTCGGTCGAATGGCCACAGGCTTTCGCCGAACACACTTTGGAATCTGCAAAATGTCCTTCAATTTAACGTTAAAATGTAGAAGCGTTGCACGAAAAAGGTTCTACGACTGTTTGCCGAGAACATGTGCAGCGTTTCGGCGCTAAACTGCTGACGGAGGTGAGCATGAACCTAAGGAAGTCATACTTGGTGTTCACAGCGTGGCGATCACGAAGGCCATCTGTTCGTGTTGGCCCTGCCATTGCACGCGTTTGCATGCGGCAATGCCAAACTCGCCGCATGGGGGGGGAAGTCAGACCACTGAATTTTGGTTAGTATGGCCGTAGGCTTCCGCGCCCTGCCCGCGGTGCTTTGACCTTTTAACAGATACTTTTAGAGCTCAGCTCTTCCGCTCCTGCGTTGAGCGGCGTCGCCGTTGTCATAGTAACTGATAGAGCGAACGAGGACGAAAGAGAGTGAACGCGGAGCGCAGCGAGACGCTGTGTTAGCGTCTGCAATGCCTCGTGCCTGCTCGCGCTTCTTGTGGCACCGCAACGCATGCCTCTCGCGCACGGGCACGAGAAAATGGGTTGACCTGCGAGGCTTGGGAGAAGGAGACGTGCATTGTTTGAAGGGACCCTTCGTACGTGGAATGCTCTAGCGGACTCTCATATGCTTTTGGGTGGCGCTTATTAATGACAGCGGCACATTAAGGCAAAAAGAAAACTACGAGCGGTTTAAGTTCACTTTATGATGCTTCCATTCACTTGGTAATGCACACAGACAAAGTAGTTTGGGATATTTCCGTGTACCTTGTCAAGTGCACAGAAGCCTCATCAAGTAAACTGAGTACATCTGCTGTAAAGGGATAAAGAAAGTTCGCTTGGGTGCTTCATTTGTTCTCCGCTCACGTAAACTTTATGAACTCCACACGACGTTTTCTTAATCGAAATGCATTCTCTACAGGGCAGGCCTCTACGTCATATTCGTAGTGCTACGTGCACGTCGGCAGCATATAAATAATCTAATGTACTCTAATACCAATCCTTACTATAGAAAAATGGCCTGCAATAACGTTTCTCTGATACGGGTGTAATTTATCGCAGTTAGGCATGGTTTAAAGCATGTGTGCTATCGACCTTCATAAAAATGTCGTCAGTGCAGGTTATCTGCACTCTTATCGACTACCGGAATACATTTCTTAAATGAGAAGTTAGGCTACACGCGCACGATGCCATTACATATATTGATATCGTAAGCAGTACTATTACACGAAAGCATCGCTGTGTTATATAGCGCAAGTCGTTCACATCATTTCTATAGCTTTCTGCGCAGGACTGCTAAAAAGAACGTATGTCAGCGATTGCTATAAAGAAAAGCATGCGCTGCGTTTAGTTATGACTGCTTTATTTTTTCCTGACCCGTTCCTTAGAAGCACTCCACCGTACGCAGGTTCCCAAGAAACATGCCATCAGGTCGCACCTCGTACATTATGCGAAGGGAAAATTAAAGTACGTCATGCACGCTATTCTAACCTGTAGTGTATCGGGTGGCATCAATTTGTCCCCTCATCACCACAACTCGCTCAACAATACAACGAAGTTTCAAACACGAAAAACCTTTTAGTCTGCTATTTAGGTTATGGTTCCGAAGTCATCTAGTCATCTATCTATCTATCTATCTATCTATCTATCTATCTATCTATCTATCTATCTATCTATCTATCTATCTATCTATCTATCTATCTATCTATCTATCTATCTATCTATCTATCTATCTATCTATCTATCTATCTATCTATCTATCTATCTATCTATCTATCTATCTATCTATCTATCTATCTATCTATCTATCTATCTATCTATCTATCTATCTATCTATCTATCTATCTATCTATCTATCTATCTATCTATCTATCTATCTATCTATCTATCTATCTATCTATCTATCTATCTATCTATCTATCTATCTATCTATCTATCTATCTATCTATCTATCTATCTATCTATCTATCTATCTATCTATCTATCCGCTTACGACATTGTGCTCTCCTGGCCGTATCGTTTCATGGGATTTCTACCAAAATTGGTATGGCCGAACATGACTGTATGACGAACATGAATGACTGGTCATATCATGAAAATCATGACTAACTTGTCATGAAAAGTATCATTTACACGCCACGGCCGTAGTTCTCCTAAGGTCGCTTTGTTAACTTGATATATCAAAAAATTGGTACGATGAGACATTTGTGCATGACCAACATAAATGAGAGGTGGTAATATGAATATCATGACGTGCATGCCATGTACAGTATGATTTACATGCCACGCCCATGATGCGCTGACGGCCGTTTCGCTAGCTTGATATACACCAAATTTGGTATTTCGTGACGTGACTGCATGACGAATATTAATGACAAGTGGTAATATGGAAATCATGACATGTCATGTGCAACATGACTTGCATGCCACGCTCATGGCACGTTCGCGGACGTTTCGCAAGTTTGATATCCACCAAATTTTGTATTGCGTGACGTGACTGTATGACCAACATAAATGACAGGTCTTAACATGTAAATCATGATATGCATATTATGTACAGCATGATTTGCTCCTTGCTGGCTGCTTTGCATTACATCGATTTGCACTGCGCGTGGGATCTGCCGGTTTTTTTTTTTCGTTCCACATCACGAGTGGGTACAGAAAGGGGTCCCTTTTTCGTGCGCGTCTCAAGGGCAGCTTTCAAGTTGAAAGAAAATATAGGAGCGTTCTGTGAGAGATAACACGCTCAAGCTCCCACGAGACCTGCTTACCGCCAGCGCTAAATGATGTCTATAAATAGCTTGCTGTTGTTACGCCGGCGCATGCACAGCTTGCCGTTGTTACGCCGGCGCATGCATGGCGTGTGGCTACAATAAAAAAGAAAGCATGGCATGTGGCTGAGTGGTCTAACGCAGAGTGCGGCGGAGCGTGGGGTAGCTTGTTCGAATCCGCGGTCGGGTGCCCTGAATTTTTTGCTCCGATTTATTTTTTCTTTGTGTGTTTTTTTACTATATATTCATTGATATACAGGCGCGCTCAATATGACTTGCAACACGGGAGCGCGTGGCCTCACGGGTTAAAAGATTGCGCGTGGCTTCAACGTATTTTACAGCGAAAGCTGTTATGAGATCACAACAAGGGCCGTTTCTGCGTCATTTTTGCGCCGTAGTTGTCCGCCGCCGCCGGTGTCTGTAACCACTATCCCTCGAAATAAGAAAAAACTAATAAATGAAAAACACCTACGCCAGCATGGGAATCGAACCCGGGCCCTCTGCGTGGAAGCCTAGCACTCTACCACTGAACTATGCCGGTTTTTTTTTCTTTACTTGCAGTACTTCAGTTTTGAAAAATAATAAGGCACGTACACACCTTTTACAATTGTTTCACGTGCAAAAGCGCTTCCATGCGAGGTACCCAATCCGGTGCATTCTTTTCCAACTTTAGTAATTCTACGAACGAAGTCAGGGACTCTTGAAAGTATTCTATAGCTCGTCGAGCATCGACGTCGGCATGACGTACAGCCATGCGTGACCTCCAAATGCTATGCAGAGCCAATAACATGACGACGTCATACGGAAATCCATCCTCAAATTTCAATGGCAAGGTACCTTATTCCCTGTGCGTCCAGCGGGAAATCTTTCTTTAATGTCCTTTGCAGGACATCCCAGAAGAACACCCCCGTCCCAGCAATCAAGAAAAACATGTTCAATGGTTTCCGGCTTGCGACATAAAAAGCAGTGGGCACCCCACGGAATGAATAACCCTTTGTCAGACAACCATGTCTTAACTGGCAAGACACCAGCATGAAGCTTGAAGAAAAATGTTTTGATCCCCGGACGCACAGGCATGCTTTTAACGCGCTTTAATACTTTGCTCCATGTTCCACCGAAGTAACAAGATCGGTACAGTGGAATTGGAAGAACAGCATCACATAAGTCCTTATATAATTTTTTTACGGGAAACTGTGCCTAAATATTCTAAAGAAAATCGAGCCTTCCGGAAACGAAGTGACTCGATGATCTCTTTAAAGTAGCCTTGTGTTCGGCCTTCCAATCTGACGGAAGACACGACAAACTCGGGCAAAGCACTAGCCAAGCGCACTTGGCAAACTGTACGCAAAAAAGGGTCCTGGACATCGCGTAGGTACAAGAAGCGGTTTTTCTGCTTGAAGCTGCGTTGCAAACTGACCCTGTGCAAGCTTCGTGTCGGGTAAGGAATCGCGTTAACATGTGTTGTAAAGCGTTTTAGAACACTAAAGTAACAACCACGCGTCACACAATGCGAATTGCGTAACGAGTCGGTCGTACAATGCTCCAACCCATTACAAAAGCCTCTGGCATACTTCTTCATCGTCGTCAGCCACGGCATCAACAAAGCGCTCACAATGCCTTACAAGTGTGCAGCGGGTACTGCTCTTTTCCGAAGATTGACGAATAATGGCGTAGTGGGATGCTTCCCCGCTACACAAAAATTATGATGATTAATGGCGCAGTGGGTACCATGCAAGTGTGCTTGTACTGGTTGCCCTAAGAGTGTTCAAAAAACGCTCTAGAAAGGCCGCTCTTTCAGCTTTCGCTGTGACTGTGCTGCGCGTTTCCCGGAGGCCTGGCGGTTTTTTAGTTCAACAACTAAATATTATTTTCTTATTCGGGATCATACCTAACTGAGAGGAACGCGCTTAGTAATAGAAAAATAAGGGCTAGTGGAAGCCATGCGCTATCTTTGAACTCGTGAGGCCACGCGCTCCTGTGTTGTAAGTCATATTGAGCGCGACTGGAGATCGAAGGTGTGGAAATTGCTTTCTTAGGAGGCGTAATCTTTAAAGCGATGAGGAACGTGGTAGTAAGACTATAAACAAGATGATACGATGAACATGAAAACAAAATAGATATTTAACGAAGACCCCGAATTCAAGTTACGGTATGTGAGTGAAGCTCACACCATTAACAGAAAGGCGTGTTAGAACGACATTAGTTCAGGTAACCAGTCTGACGAAAGTATGCGACTGAGTTCCCGAATGCCAGCGCGCACGAAACCTCACCGAAGGAATTACGGTGTAGCTTGCGCCAGGACAAGCCCTGTAAAAGGAGCCGCGTGGCGGTTGTCTTCATACTGTAATTCCCCGCTACAGTCTTATTTTTATTGCAATTTTACGACAGCCTAACTGTTTCCACATAGATTAACGCTCAGGTGCGGTAACCTGGTTGCTATGGTTGCGGAAAAGCAGCTCACTCAACAACACGACTTACGTTCTTCGCAATCTACGTTTCCTCACTTTGACATAATCCCGCTGGGAGAAGAGTCGCAGCAAGTTTCTAAAGCACCGACAGCGCCTGCACATTGTCCTAACCATGGTTTCGTGCGTAATTAACGCTACTCTACGTAACGCTTCACTTTTCAGAGTGTGACCGAAACGGCTAGCGAGTGACTGCGGAACACCGAATGAAATTTTGAGCCGGAGAATCTACGCACGGCGTCATTGAGGTCCGCGACTTAACGGTGGTCACGTGATGACAAAAAAAAATGACAGCATATCCACGGAGTGAATGATGATGAGTGGGCGAAGCTCTGGAGGTTCATCGGTAAACCGAGAATCTTCCGTGAATTTTCGTCCAGTACATCATCAGAGACGTGACAAACACTGTGTGTATATATACAAGAAATTTTATTTATTCGTAAATGGTAGCTAGACGTGGCTTCCGGTCCCCCCTTCTTTATAACGGCTTTATGGTCGGTGAAGTGGAGGGATAGGGGAGAGAGGGGTGAGCGTAGAGGAGAGAGAGGAGGAGAGGACGCACAACCGCTGTGGGGATGTGGAACGCGGACGCCACTCCGTAGAGTAGAGGGTTCCTAGAGGAGAGAAAGGGGGGTGAGCGTAGGAGAGGAGAGAGAGGGGACGCGCGCGCCGCTCCGTACACTAAAGGATTCCTAGAGGAGAGAAAGGGGGTGAGCGTTGGAGAGGAGAGAGAGGGGGGAGCGGACACGCATGCTCTGGAGGATGGATGGATGGATGGATGCTATGAGCGTCCCCTTTATAACGGGGCGGTGGCACGTCTGCCACCAGGCTCGTAGGGTGTAGGACGCGGGCGCCGCTCCGTACAGTAGAGGATTGCTAGAGGAGAGAAAGGGGGTGAGCGTTGGAGAGGAGATAGAGGTGGAGGGGACGCGCATGCTCTGGAGGGGTGTAGGACGCGGAAAGGAGGGATGGACTAAGCCCCCCGCAAGCACATCCAAGCAAGATCAAGGAATGGAGCCAACCTGGGCGACAGACACCACCTGCCTAGCCATTGCTAAGCTGCCCCTCTATGCTCTCGGCCATGACTCTAGTGACTGTAGTGGTGGTGGATGGCCTTATTGTACTACAGTGTTCTGCTTGACATAGATGGCCACACCGCCTGTGGGACGCTCTGCTTCCTCGGTGCACACGATGGGAACTAGAGGTGGTCTGGAACGCGCTTATCCTTCATGGTCATCAGCGTCATCGTCATCATTATCACGAGATACTGCCGGTTACGCCTGACGCGGGACAAGGTTAGACTAAGAGGAGCTTCGCCCCTAAAAGAGATGCCGCGAAATGATTTGCTTCAGACAGTGGCCAAAAAGATTCCACGTCACGAAAGGAGCTGTCAGCAGAACCTAGACGCAAAACAAAATGGCAGACATTTCATGGGAGGACTTAGAGTGGCAGTTGAACTGAGGCATGAAATATAAATGACGCCCACTCAGACGAGGCGAAACTAGAAAAAAAAAATGTTTCTATACTTTTACCGTTGATGAAGTAGAAGAAATGCGAGTCAAGTTAAAAATGTGATCCACAAGGGTCCTATTACGTATTTTTTGTAATAGATAATGGCGTCAGCACTGCTGACTTTTACTAAAGTATATCTTAATATTGAGAACATCATTCCCGGATAGTTCATGATGCTATAGCAATAATGTTGCCGATATTGAAATGTGTTCATTTTGTAGAACTGAAACGTCCGCCGCTGCCATCAATCACCTGTTATGGATATGCCCCAACATGAAGTAGATGCGAAGGTGTTGTCTAAACACTATGGACTTTCATACATCGAGACAACCGGGCTATGATTCATGGCTCTATGGGCGAAACCATATAGGGGCTATTGATGTACATCGCAGAAATCAGCTTCTATTTAGATATTAAATTGTATACGACGTTGATCAAAGTTTGGAGTAAAGAAAAAACTTCCCCATCTCCCGCTAAAGGGAACCATGTGTGGATGCGAAGCAACGGTTAGATGGTTAGCTCGAGCGGGAGAAACGTCGCCGCTCTCGCCCGGGCGCTCATAGCGGCGCTGCACAGGAGAGAGAATGAGGCGCACTCCGTCATTTTCATACAGCGGAACTACCGTGGCGCCCCCCAGCGGAGTATTCAGCTGCCGCTCCGTAGAGGAGAGAACGGGGGGAACCGTAGTAGAGGGAGGGGACGCGCATGCGCTGTGGGGGTGTGGGACGCGGGAGCCGCTCTGTAGAGTAGAGGATTCCTAGAGGAGAGAAAGGAAGTGAGCGTAGGAGAGAGAGGGGGGAGGGGACGCGAATGCTCCGTAGAGTAGAGGATTCCTAGAGTAGAGAAAGGGGGTGAGCGTAGGAGAGGAGAGATAGGGGGAGGGGACGCGCATGCGCTGTGCGGAGTTCGGGACGCAGGGGCCGCTCCGTAGAGTAGAGGATTCCTAGAGGAGAGAAAGGGGGTTGAGCGAAGGAGGGGGGATGGGACGCGCATGTGCTGTGGGGGGTGTAGGACATGGGAGCCGCTCCGTAGAGTAGAGGATTCCTAGAGGAGAGAAAGGGGGGTGAGCGTAGGAGAGGATAGAGGGAGGGGGGAGGGGGACGCGCATGCACTGTGGTGCTGTGGTACGCGGGAAGGAGGGACGGACTAAGCGCTCATCGCGGCGCTACACAGGAAAGAGAATGAGGCGCGCGCGCTCCGTCATTTTCTTACCGCGGAACTACCGTGGCGCCCCCCAGCGGAGTATGCAGCTGTCGCACCACCTGTCGTGCGCGCCGCTCCGTAGAGGATTCCTAGAGGGGAGAACGGGGGGGGGGGACCGTAGGAGAGGAGAGAGAGGGGGGAGGGGACGTGCATGCGCTGTGGGGGTGTGGGACGCGGGAGCCGCTCCGTATAGTAGAGGATTCCTAGAGGAGAGAGGGGGGGTGAGCGTAGAAGAGGATAGGGGGGAGGGGACGCGCATGCGCTGTGCGGGTGTGGGTCGCGGGGGGCCGCTCCGTAGAGTAGAGGATTCCTAGAGGAGAGAAAGGGGGAGGGCGTAGGAAAGAGATGGGGAGGGGACGCGCATGCGCTGTGGTGGTGTGGGACGCGGGAAGGAGAGACGGACTAAGCCCCCCTCCAAACATATGCAAGCAAGATTAAGGAATAGGGTCAACCTGGGCAACAAACAGACACCACCTGCCTAGCCATTGCTAAGCAGCCTCTCTGTGCTCTCGGCAATGACTCTGATGACTGTGGTGGTCGTTGACGGCCTTCATATTACAGCAGTGTTCTGGTTCGCATGACGGGTGCTTCCCTACTTCGTGAAAGTGGCCGGACGCGGGACGCGGGAGGGAGGGACGGACATAGCCCCGAGCATAAGATGCTTCGCATCTAAAATCCTCCGTGCCTGGCTTATCGCACGCTGTCGCTTATCAGCCGTGGCCACCGACGGAGAAATTCCGCGCAGCCGCTGCGCCGAGTCTGCCCGCCACGCGAGCCGGACGCGAGCAACGAAACTGGGGAGGGGCGAAGCATGTAGGGAAGGTCATTTAAGCTCCACTAACGTTAAACCTGGAGAGGGGTGATGGATGCAGTCCGCTTCTAGTTAACGCGCACGCTGCCAATCTTTATTGTTCATCTACACGCAGGAGAACTCTCCCACCGGCACTACGTGGCAGGTCAAGATCCAGTGCCTATATATACGGGGTGGCCGCTGAACGGTTGTGCAGTGCAGCGTGTTGTCTCTCGCGGGCGAGGGAGCGGTTTCTATAGTTCAACGCGCGCAGTTCGCTCTCTCTCGCCACGTGGCGAGCGCTAAGGCGGGGGCGAGAGAGCGACCTTTCTCTTGGCGAGACAAAGCGAAATGTCTCTTGGCGAGAGAAGGCGGCCTCTCTCTTGCGCTCAAGCAAATCGACTCTCACGACAGCAGCAGCAGACGACGATACACGCCGACACGCTGAGACCCTAAGGTGCTTCGCCCCTAAAAAGGAAAGTCTGCATAATGTAACGCCATGCGAGTCCACTTTTCGTCTACAGTGTATCGCTTAGGCAGGGTTTGCTTGCCAAGAGGATGAATACCTCCAAAGTGCATTTTCGTTAACGCAGAAAGGCCAAATGTGCGCTCTTTCCTTGGTGCGTCATGACTGTGACCGGCCTATGTATCGAGGGTTCCTCTCCACGCACATTTTCACAGATGAAACATGTAGCAGTTCCCCATCATCGACAGTTACTACAAGCAGGGATCTTGGTCCTTCAAGTGCGGAAACAACATGCGTTCGTCAGTGCCACACTAAGCCACATGTAGCACACACGTGCCTCTTCAGCTTCTGGTATCCAAGCGGATGAAAGACGAACTGACACGTATTCAAGTTATGGAGACAAGTCTCGGTGGATTGTCGTTCAGCGCTGCGAGGTCGTATGATAGTTAGAGAGGTCTTCTGCGGAACCTGTTTTTCAAAATCATGTTAGCATTGAATGCGAACGCATACTTCGGCGGGTTTCACGCGTTTGGCATACGTGCGTGTGTCAGTTGACGTAGGGAACAATCAGACTAATCTCGTTAAGCTACATTAGCGCGTAATCCTCAATACTGGATAGCGCGCATTCGAACATGACATAAAAAGAACAAAGATGCACAGGACAGGCACTGCATCTGTGTTCCCTCCCTGTTATATTCGAATTCGCGCTTTTCCAGTATTCAAGATTATGGACAAACTAGCCCAGCAACGGATTCCGTTAAATTAGGGCGTGTACTTCGTGCAAATGAACAGTTATAATGAATCTAATGTTTATTTCTGAAACATAAGCAAGGCTTCATTGAACCCTGCAGTGATCACGAGTGCTCACCTAAATGGCGCCGTAAATGCATTCTTGTGGTGTCTAGGATACCCACGAAGCAAGAAAGCGCGATAAGGAAAGAGAAGGTGCAGAGTTACACCGTGAGCATGACAGGGTATAATAGTTGGTTTCTTAGGATTGTTGCAAGACTCGGTATGGTGTTGAATTTTAATTTGTACAAAATTATAATGTACCTTTTAGTTTTAAGAATGGCATCAAACATCGCCAGTTCCACCAAAGGCGCTGCAAAAACGAGCTCTAAATGACAATCATTTGGAATGTGAGTTTTGAACGTGTGCGTTTTCCTGCTATGCCTCAACTTTTCCATGCACCAAGGGAAAGCGGTAATGAGGTTTCTAGCAGCAGTGCACAAGTAAAAAAGCAAGACTGTTCGAACACACCTAATTTATGTTATCTTGCATGCAAGATCACCTCCGTATATGAACGCAAAGCGCTCGTACCAATTGAAAAGTGATGCACAATGATGCACCGTTGTAGTAAGAAAAATTTGCTCAGCTCCCACTGGGGCGCTGAAAATAGAATTTCACGAAACAAAAGACTCTTCCGTGGTCTTTGTCGGCCGCATTGAATCCTACAGGAACACTGACGCGGAAGTTAATGTTTCTTTCTTTTGAGAACTCGGAGCAACATGGTTATTAGCTTCGTTATTCTTGAACTTTTCAAGACATGCGTATGAATTTGCCCCTATTTCCCGTGTGCCCTGCTTTGAACAACGGTTTCCATGTGCTTATTTGATCAAGGTAGGATGTTTCACACCAGAGATGATTTGACATTCCTTTATGCGTCACCGTGCTGGTACGAATTCGTAATGAGCGGCTGCTCTCGCCTAATTGTACTCTGTACGAAACGTCAGTTCCCCAAGTTAACGCGTACGAAGGCATAACGCACACTGAAACGTCCGTCCGGAAGTTTTTAAACATCATTTGATCTTCTGAAATTTTCTTGATAATTATTTCACAGGTTTATATATAGACAGGCGCTCCATTAGGAAAACAAGAGCGT
>JALIZH010025610.1:0-17758 GCA_030522465.1 Rhipicephalus appendiculatus
CTTCTCGAACGATGCCGCGAGGTCTACGCCGAGCGTTGCTGACAGTCTTTGTGGGTGTAAATCGCACAAATTACAATAAGCACAAAACATGCGTGGCAATACAGTCCGTGTGTTGAAAAACAACTAAAAATCATTGCCATAAACGAAACTAATAAACAGCCTACATCGAAGGAGCTAGGTGGCTATAAGTAGACAGACACGTGTACGATTCCATAAACTAGCGGCCTCGTTGCCTGAATAACCAGCTTTTATATATAGTTCTTATGCCTGCAGAAACCCCATGCTTGGTTTGGTCACCTTAGTAGGTTGTGCAGAGTTAACAATAGAAACCATCTCTTGAGCTACAAACCGGTACCCTGCGATACATGCATGTTTTTAGGGGCGAAGCTTCTTAGGGTGTGGGTCTTTCCCTCCTTTGTAGTATGTAGTAGTAGTAGTAGTAGTAGTAGTAGTAGTAGTAGTAATAGTAGTAGTAGGTAGCCACGTATAGTGGAATGTACCCACTCCACGTGATAAAGATGACGATGACGCCTGATGACCATGAAGAATAAGCGCGTTCCAGTATAGTGGAATGTACCCACTACACGTGATAACGATGACGATGACCCTGATGACGAAAACAAAATCAGGGGAACCCCGACTTGTGGTCCGTAGAGCTCTTGAACAAAGTCATCATCTACCTCATATGTAAATAATAAAACAATGTGTATATACTTCATCAACGCATGTGTAAATAATGAAACATTGTGAATATACTGTATGTATTATCACACCACACCCCCGCGTTTGTGTGTCAGGTGTTTGTATGATGATCGAGTGGGCAAGATTTACGGGGATTGACGGTTTACCAGATTACCTCCGGGAGCTTCGCCAACTCATCATCATTCACTTCGTGGATATGGCGTGATTTTTTTAATGTCGCGTTGTCTTCTAAGCCATAGTGTGCAACCGCTATATCTCGATGCCGTCTTGAACTTTCAACGACGGTTGCGAGCAATGAAACCTGCCGTGAATTCGAGGGTATGTTTTTTATTATTTTGAATTTTGTGGGGAAAGACGGCTTTCGTTGTCCGCGCGACACCGAAACCCGCGGCTACAACACCTCGTGCCGCAGCCACGAAACTATACTCATCTTCCTTTGCGTTGGACGGCAGGCTGCCACTGTCGCCGCACTGCAATAACATTGTTCCTGGAAGCGTATTCAAGCGAATCTTGTATTTAGTGACGTGTGTGGCTGGTGGTTTCAAATAACCCTCCTCCCCCACAGCTAGTGGGCGTGCACCAAGAAAACAATAAATAAATGAAAATAGATTTTATTTTCTCAGTTTGCGTGACAACCCCATTTCAATTCAATGAATGAACGATTGGTGACATTTCTATATGACGTAGCTTGGCACCGGTCCTGCGCCATAATTATCTCTCAAAATTTCACAATGCCCTGCGCTCATCCCTGATTATTGAGAGGGTCGGGAACATCTTCCACTATATGGACGATTCGAAAATTTTATTAAGTCTGAAGAGCCCAGCGGGTCTAGATATAGTACCTTATAAGATTTTACACGTATTTAAATCATGCCGTAAATCTTTATATTTCACCAAGGAATGATATCACAAAATGTGATAACGGTTCCAATTTTGAAATAATCTGTTATAACACCGGTCACCTTTGCTGGATATCTGCGCTGCGCAATAAAAAAAATGAGATAAAAAATTCTTCCACTCGAGCCGTCACACTCAAAGTTGGTGAGGCGTGGTATTGCGAATCCGTGTTTAAAGAACGCGCTCAAGAAATGCTGCCATCATTCATCGAAACAATGTTTTACTCAGCGCATTCAGCCGTTGGTGGCTACTTTGAGCCAAATTGGCTACTTTTTGGACCCCGTTGGCGACGATAATTTTCAGTTGGCGCCATGGCTCTTTTTTAAACTTGTGTTTTACTTATTCAAAATGGTTTTCTTTATTCATCAATAGTAAAGACTGTGTGGATAATACCGCTTCTGCTCTATTTTTCTGGAAATTCGGCGATAATATCAAATGAAATGGCTACTATGGCTACTTTTGGCGTGAGTTCCAGCCCCTTTTCGTGTCCCCCACCGGCAACCCTGCGACGGACGGCGGCTGACTTGCCTCAAGGCGGTAGCCGAAGTTAAAGCAGATACTGAAAAAGACTGCTAAAGGCTCTAAAACATACAATAATACGCTCAACCAGATAACGCCAACGGAGCGGCAAGATAGTGATTACTACGCGAGGACCCTGGCATGAGGGGAGGCCGAGTATGAGCGACGACGCGCCCGTGCTTTCACGGGGGGCGCCGACGCCTGGTTTAAGCGCGAGTTCCTTTAGTTCGAGTGGGGCCATTATTGCTAATTCTGTGATAGACAATCTTCACTGTGCCTAAGCCTTGCGCGACTTAGCGCAGGCTCCGGGTTTTTTCATTCTTAACTATGGTGCTATCTACTCGATTCCACAATTACTTTCGACTCACGTTGATGCTCACGTCTACTCACACTTATTTCAACGCACTAGGGTTCATGAGCCCCCTCGGTATAGAGTTGCGAGTTATGGTTGTGGGAGGGTGCCTTGACCTCTCATCCGCCAAAATACAGCTAATAGAAGCAGTATTTTGAACCACCGTACTGTGCAAACAATTTTGAAGTCCACATTACCATTCGCATTGCCTGTAGAATCCTTTGACAGACTGCGCAAATTCAAATGTGGAATCTGCCAAGCTGGCGACCTTGAAATTCGGGAGATTCGTAAACAAGTAAAAAGTGCGGGTGGTGCAAAAAAAAAAAAAAAAAGAAAAACTGGCTTATGGTTTTGTTTGTTGTTTCTTAAGTCCGAAGAAATGTCATACACTGCTCCGAATGATAGCCACCAATTTTTTTTCTTTCACGTCAGCGATCATACTATATATTACTCACAATTATGCGGTGTATACATGCAGTAGTAATTGAGGAACAAAATGTGCTGTGTCCCGTGACTAGTGCTAACAGCCCCTTCTAAATCTTAATACGCTTCTCCGTAGCGCGCCGGTGTACTGCGGCGAAGGTAGCTTAAATAGCATTCTGCACGGGATAGAACAATGTGTGTCTATCTGCAACAAAATAATT
This sequence comes from Rhipicephalus appendiculatus, assembly GCA_030522465.1. NCBI lineage: Eukaryota > Metazoa > Arthropoda > Arachnida > Ixodida > Ixodidae > Rhipicephalus > Rhipicephalus appendiculatus. The sequence continues at coordinate 3,115 of JALIZH010025610.1, forward strand.
CATGCCACATGTATCTCTGCTCTGGCCTGAGGTGTCACCGAAGTACTACGAGTATTCCACAACTATAGGGCAGAATGTTCACAGGCATATGTAACGTTCAATCAAAGCAACAACAAAAGCAAGGAGTGCCTGCAAGCCTGTGTGGTTCTCGATGAGAAAGAAAATGCTACAAGGTTCGATAGAGTGTATAATTGCGCTTCTTCTATTGCCCGAAAGTGCGGTAGCACCTTGGGAAACACCACCTTACTTTCAATACATAGGACCGCTTCAAAATGGTGCTGCAGGGAAGTTTGAGATGTTGAAATGAAAACAGCATAAAAGAATGCAATATTGCACAAAACATCACAAGCCATGGCGTAATTGGCATGGCTAAAAGGGGGGATTTCGAATGCCCTCAAAATTTTGAAGTGCTGTATGTGTATATAAACACACACACATACAAATGCATGCCCAAACACAAACATATGTAAAGTAAAGCTGGATGACAACCACTAAAAAAAAATTCTGGCTATGCCCCTGCATGGTGTGTATGTGTCTGTCATTCTGTGTGTAGCAAATACGTAAAAATCTCTGCTGTACCAGGGCCTATTTCCTTGAATCGATACAGGGATTGTGGGCAGTGCCATTACTAAGCATGCACATGCAAATTGGAATAATGCCTGTTACACGTAGATATATGAACAACACAGCACTGTAACTGGTTTCTGGGCTTGACAAGTTCTGGTGCCTGAGATAGGTTGCTTTTATAGATTAAGCTTAACTTGGAAATCAAACGACGCACTTTAGTGGCTTTAGAAGTGAATGCATTTGAAATCTGATGCTGACTTGTGGAACATATGATCTATGCATTCAAGGAGAATTCCTACACTACATCAGCCCTCCTATATGTTCCTTTGCTCATGTGTACCAGATGAAACTTACTGAACCTCACCACATGTGAGCAGGTAGACATAAACTGCAAAAGGTTATTCTGTGGGAACAATAATGTCAAAATTATTTACGACAGAGTTTTGGCCTACCTGCATTTTGTAATTACTCAGGCTCACATCAGCATTGGCTACATGCGGTCATCACCAGCTTCACCAGGACAGGAGCAGGCTGCAACAGTTTCTTTGTTAAAGTATTGCCAAAGATTCGATCTGGTTTGTTGCCAATAAAGTCTGGTAGGACAGGCTTTGAGAGAAAGTTGTGTAATAAGGTTGTTACCAGTCAACTTAATGTTTAGGCCAAGCAGGCGTCGTCTCACGCAAACCTTACATTGAATAATAAATGGCTCAGACAAACACAGGGACATTTTTAACTTGCCTGACCAAGGCACTGACACATTATGCACTGATTAATTTATATTTTAGAAAATAGCAGCAGGAAGATTAAATTATTTCACTAATAACACAAAACATCCCCATCAACCACATGCTATAGCGTGCCTTCGACAATTACCCATCTAAGAAAATGTTAATAAATGTTATCTTTAATTTTTGAAGCCTTGTGGTTCATGCGATTATTGGTCAATACACTTGCGTATGGATTCTATTGATTGAATGTTCACAGCATGTACATTGATTAAAATTGCCGAGTTTTTGCACAGTTCCTGTGGTCTACATGTCTGTTAACATCCAGCAAAGCTCAGCATGCCAGTGTTGCACTGTGCCATGTCAGTGTTTTTACACGGCAGGTTGGCTGAGTTGATACATTAACATGTTCGGTTGAACGTGCCACGCGGCACAGATGAGCAAACAAGAATTCGATGACACACTGTTCCTCGTCTGTGTCAAGCTGCATGTTGAACCAATCAAGGCATGGAAGTGCCATATTATCTACCTGAGATGCAGGGTGGCTTATTTCTGTCTTTAGCCACATACACAAAGTGCAACCATATTTATAGCATACTTTATTCGCGTGAAAACTAAAATTTGTGGTTCCCTAATACAGCCTGAGCTCTAGTTAGTGGGTACGACAATAATGCTGCTTTATGATAGTCGCCAGAGTCATGGAAAACTGCAGCCCACCTTTCGCACCACCTGTAGAACACGAATAACCTTTAAATGGTTTTGCATAAATGACTAGCATGTAAACACAGTGATGAGAACTTACTACGCGCTATTCAGCTGCGGAAGTTAGGAAACAAGTAATACCAATCCAAAAAAAGGCAGAGTTTGCGGGTAAGATGGAAGCTTGAAGAGATGAAAAATTCGTGAACACGGGGTGCCAGAGACACGCTGTGTTCACGAATTTTCCAATGCCAATGTCGCACGTGACTTCAATGCCCGATTGCACGTAAAGTGCCGACATCAATTGAAAATTCACCTGATAATAATATCTAGGGTTTCACATCTTGAAACCACGCTATGATTATTAGAGACGCCGAGACGGAGGGCTCCAGAAATTTCGACCGTCTGGTGTTTTTCGCACTGACAAAGCAGAGAACACGGGCCTCAGGCATTTCGCCTCTATCGAAATATGACCGCCGCAGCCGGGAACAAACCCGCGACCTTTGGGTGAGCAACGGTGCACCATAACCACTGCTCCACCGCGGCGGAATGAAAAGTCAGCTGAGAGTACGGCTAGTCAAATTAGTTCAACATGCATGAAGGATGCAAAATGGGTCAAACCAACCATACTAAATACAGTCTCATGCTGCAGAAATAGCATTTTTAGAAAATCTACTACATTCGCTATAGTTGGAAAGACGATAAACAGTGTCCAAGAGTACTATTCTAAACGCTTTCGCGGGTCGCGTTCCTTAATGACGCACAAAATGCTCGACTAAAGAATAATATCCCTTGAAACGCTATATTTCTCCCACTACCGATTCACGGTTCACAGAACAACACGATGGCCCAATATTATTTTTTCCTTTAGAGCTCGTGCAAAATAAATGAATATTGAACCTTCGGTTTCACTGCGTTACTCTGGTTAAATTGAGAAGTGTAAATATACTGACAATTGTTTGGGGTTTACATCCCAAAAACACGATATGATTATGTGGGACGCCGTCCTCGAGGGCTCCGGAAATGTTGGCCATCTGGCGTTCTTTAACGTGAACAGACATCGCACAGCACACGGACCTCTTATCATTTCGCCTCCATCGAAATGCGACCGCCGCGGCCGGGATTGCACCCGCGACCTTCGGGTCAGCAGCCGAGCACCGTACCGCTACACTACCGCGGAGGACTTGACAAGTGTAAACCGCATGCATTAAACGCATGAGAATGGTGTGCCTGACAAAAAGGTTGCCTCCTTTCAGCTAATTTTAGCGTAGAGAAGTGCGTGCGCGCAAGCGATAACTTGAAAAATTTACCGATTACGCTCTTGACAAACGACGCGCGCGAGCACAGTCCACACAACTACAACAGCGTGCAGTACCAACACGTTAAGCGATTTACATGACGACAACGCATACTGCAATAAGAACAACTCAACGTACGAAGCGCAACGATGAAAATCACTTACCTCTGGCAAGAAAGCACGCTACCGGCGGTCGCTGCAGGCTGACCGCCGGTTTTCAAGCGATCCGCGGAGCGAAGAATGGCCGAGCTACCCACGTCCGGCCGTCCACCGGTATCGATCCCGAAGTGCCCGGGCGCGCAGGCATTTTCCATGGTCACAGAGAGCGTCATTGAGAAAGGACTGCGGCGCTGCTACTCACTGATGTGCGGTAACATTTGAAGGGGATACAGCCCGTCCGTCGATGACACTGAACAAAGGAGTCGCACATGTCGGAGTCGCATAGCCAGCATATGACGACTATTTGCCGGGTACCGCGGATAATACTCAGTGAAGAACTTGCACTTACGTCAGTAACCGCATCACACAACACACAACGCGATGCGACACAGTAATAATCACCCGCAAGAACAAACTGGACACCACGAAGTACACATGAATTGCAAGACGCCGCCATGTATCAGGAAAAAAAGAACAGTGACAGGGTGAACGGGGCGCCACCACCACCTCTGTTTCAATTTCGGTATAAACTTATCAACTGAAAAATGCCGTGTACGTTGCTAGAAATAGCTCAAACACGCGTGCTAACGCTGCGATAAGCAAATGCACTGTCGTATATATTTGTCTTATCTATCTGTCACTAAAATTTACCGCAAGTGATACAGATGCGGCGAATTGTTTGTCAAGTTGTTCAGGTGAGGTCTGCCTGTGACCCTCAATATGATAATCCACATTGTGCATTCACGAACTTTTTTTCGCGTACCTGCATCCGCAGCTTAATGAATGTTTCTATTCAGCCTAAACTGTATTTTTAATACAAAAGCGAGTCTGCTGTGAACCATGTGGTTTATTAGTTCTGGCTTGGTACAACTAGACGCGATTTGCTCTATCGTGCGGCGTTAACACTGCATCCCCATCACGTGGATGCGCGATACAAAATCTAAATAACCGTGATTGCTTTTTCGCGTGTTGTACACGTAGTTCAAATGACACGAAAACCTTTTCACCTCGGTGTCACGTCTTACATAGAGCAAATGCGCTAAGTATATAATATACATGTATTTTTCTGCCGCTTTTTTAATTCACAAAATTGCACCGTTCGTGTAACGTGCAGTAATTTAGCAAAAGTGTGTCCGCAGTAAATCATGGGTAAATATCATATGCCTGACGTTTTGCATTGCGCCTTAGGCGCTCTCTCTGTTTCACCGGTTTCACCAATCCGTCGCACGACGTGCGCCACGCGCCCCTGTACATAATTACCTTTACATAATTCTGGGTTCTCTGATGACGTTAGAGCCATCGGAAATCCTAATATTGGAATACTAAAAATAACAGCACAAATAATGTGAACGCGTTGCGCGAAATTGTCGTTTTGTTTGGAACTGTTTGCTTATATTTCGCAGTCGTCAGTCGGGGCTGCTAGTGGCTATCCATGAAGCTCGCGCCCGTATTCAAAAACGACCCGTTCCTTGCGCGTAAAAGCGGCCTTTCGTGAGGAGAACTTCAGGTAAAGTGAAATAAAATGCACCTTTCAAAAATCCACTTTAAGATGTATTAAGGGCGCCTAACGAAAGACGCCCTTATATGTATAAACATAGTATAAGCGACTGTCATGGGAGCGAAGGTATGCTTGTTTTAGGGGCGAAGCTCCTGAGGGTGTGGGTCTGTCCCTCCTCTGTAGTAGTAGTAGTAGTAGTAGTAGTAGTAGTAGTAGTAGTAGTAGTAGTAGTAGGCAGCCACGTGTAGTGGGATGTACCCACTCCACGTGATAAAGATGACGAAGACGCAATATAGTGGAATGTACCCACTACACGTGATAACGATGAAGTATAAGCGTGTTCCAGTATAGTGGAGTGTACCCACTACACGTGATAACGATGAAGTATAAGCGCGTTCCAGTATGGTGGAATGTACCCACTACACGTGATAACGATGACGCTGATGACCATGAAGTATAAGCGCGTTCCAGACCACACATTCTCTTTCTGCCATGGATGAAAACGATCGAGCTTCGCCCACTCATCATCATTCACTTCGTGGAATGGCATGATTTTTTTTACCCTTGAATTATCCATTCATGCGGTATAGCATATTCCTACAACAAAGGGTTAGAACAACTGTGCATTTAGACTCCCAAAAAACAAGTACCACAAGTGTTAGACAGGAAGTATGCGCGCTGGTGGCTTTTCTTGACTACACTTTATTTTCGGCTAAACACTACCCGTCACAATAACAAGTCCACTAAATTTCACGTCGTGTCATTTGTGTACGATCAATGAACGTGGCTGTGCGGTACATTTGCATTTGTGAGTGAGATATGAGTGAAAGTCGTTGTGTGCAGTTCCCGGGTTGAGCCTGGGGGTCACGGCAGTTTCCCTCCATTCGGCTGGCGTCTTCAAGGGAAGGGGGATACCTCAAGGCTGAATTGCAGTAATGTCCCCGGGCGGCGTGTTTTGTTGCCGTGTTCTGGCCGTTCCGGCGGCGGTAGAGAAACGGGCAGTCTGTGTGAACCGAAGCCAGTGCGCGTGAACGATGTGTGTGCATGTGTTGTGAATATTACCTCTTTCTGAATGCGTTCTAAATCGGTTTTATTTGAATAAATGGGTAAGGTTTTCTCCTTTCCGTACGTGTGTTTACTTCGGGTGGTGTTCGCAATTTTGCCGTTAGATTTACGCACCGAGGTCCACCTGCAGACTTGTTGGGATTATTTCAAAGAAACGAGAACGTTGACCAAACGGAAGAAGTGTTTACAGCAGGTGAGCTCTGTTCTAGCATCTTGCTACTTTCGAATTGAAGACAGCTGCAATTTGCCGATACTGAAGATCCTGTATGTTTGTTCAAATTGTGGCTCAATCGTGCCAGCTTCATGGCCTTATCATGCGTGATATGCACCCTCGATGAAATACGACAAGCTTTATCGCTCACAGATTGCTTTGGAATTCATAATTATTATTTTTGCTGTGGATATAATGCTTTGTACGCAAATACACACATCGCCATGCAGGGTTGCGTAAGCCCATAGGTACCTAGAAAGCTACGTTATAGGGGCCCCCTTTTCTTAAATTTGTCTAAAGGGAGCTGTGGCGGATAAATTCTTGAAACGGGGTAAGGAGCCGAACAAATAATACAGATGTGCTCGTGCGAGTACATCTTTACATCGCTCGAGTACATCGTGCTCGGCTTTGTAATCATGCGAGCGCACTGCCGAGCAACCAATACGTTTGCGTTAGATTGGGTTGCTTGTAACCGTCGCGTACAGCAATGTGTGGCAACGGACGCCATAACTTTGCGCAATTAAGCCGAGTATGTAGGCGATGCAAAATATTATTTTAGAAGTGTTGCACTTCTAAAATGTCGCTTATATGCTTTATCTGATTAGTCAGATTTGGTGGGGGTGAAGTCGTTTTTTGGTGAATTGGCGTGTGTAACACTTGCCTCTCAAGCTGGTTCAGAAGTGAACTTTTCTCACTTCTATTTTCAATGCATGGAAATACCTGCAGATGCGCGTTGAACATTGATGCACAAAGTCCTAGAGCTCGAAGTTGTATCATGACAAATCGAAGATTTTCTCAAACGCGTACGTTGATGCATCATAAATACAACTGATCACCAAGAATTCATAATCAGCGACATACGTGCCCATCGCTCTTCATTATGTTTTATTATCACATATATTGCATCAAGCACCCACCCAGCACGTATGCCACCATCAACCCACATTTCCCACCGTGTCTCCCACCAAACAAGAGGTGCCCCTGCATCCACCCAGCACAGCCACCACGTATCCCGGCACCCACCATCCGTGTGTATCCACCACCAACCCATTATACCCACCGACGGTCCACCAACTCACCTACTATCCCAGCATCCACCCGGCGTACCCACCAAGTGTCCCACGATGCCCACCATTATTCCAAGCATGTACACCACATTTTCTATCATACCCACCAGAATACCCAGCATTCCCAGCATAAATTTTTTGGTGGGCAATGCTGGGATTTTCTAAAGGGTTGTCCCTCACCGCACCCTCAGCATGTTCCCCCCACCCTATCCCACCAATTAGAGAGTGATGAAAGATCTTGCGGCCCAACCCCGCCCTGGAAGACCAGCTGTGGCTCGTTACCTGGGGCCAGGCGGCGATATACGCATATGGATTCCCGTGAAGAAGGAACCACTTTTTTCAGGCGCAGGCGACAGATAGCTCATTATTAAATTTTTTCAGTCATTCTCATACCACAGCGCTACGCTGTTTCGTGAAACTACTTCAGAAAAAAACACCATATGAATGTCACTTAACGGAAGGAGTCTCCTTAAAGCATGTAGTATTGCGTTGCAGACGTGTAGAATCGCGCTAGGTGTCAAAACATATGAATTGCGGAACGAGTGCGTATTTTAAATACCTGCCGATTACAATGCACTCCGATATATTTAGGCATCATCAGCAGCAAAAGCATAACAAAGTGAAAAGCTGCGTAGGTTCGCGTGTTGCCTTACGAACGTGTAGTAGGCCCTTCACTGATTCGCCGAAGGAATAATTATGGCATAGTGGGCACATAAGAACTGTTCTTACAGTAGGCATTCTAGGGCACTTTGAAACGGTCAATGTCACGCGCTCAGTCGTTCGTTTACTTACGCCACGGTTAAGGCATGCGCCGCGAACCGAAGCCGGGCAGGCAGTTGAGAAGGCGATGTGCAAGATGCCCGATTACGCTATCGCGTTCTACTATTGATGGGGAAGCTCAAACGTCCTTCAAGATTTCTTTTTTCAGAATCTGCTTCCGGAATTTATTCATTCACTAGAACGGTATCGATATGTTTGTTTTTGTCGAACACCGCCCCAAATGGCATCGTTCGCTGACCTTACCTGCATAATCGCTGACCGTTCACTGACCTTTCGTTTGCTGTCCCAACCATTTCGGGACTAAATTTCGAGATGTGGTCGGCTAGCTAAGGTGAGTTTCAGACCCCTCATATGGACTGCATATCACTTATGGCGCATACCCACTTTTAACGGGCCGTGGCATGGGGGGTATGCGACAATGTGACTCACGGAAATGGCTTCGCCACAGGCACGTCATGAGAGGCATGTGCCATTACGGGCATGTGTCAGAGAAGCATGTCACATTACTATTCATCGTGTCTTTTATACACTCCTGTCACCCTGTGCCTCTTTCGACATATACCAAGTTTTGGAAATGAACCGCTGAGCACGCAGACGTTGGCGACTAGATGGATTAATTGAAACGGATAAAGTACCTTTGGTTGGCTAACGAATAAGTACAACTCACTAAGACTTACTGAAACATATTTTCTTTTAGTTAGGGCTGAATTAAATAGAAATTGTGCGGAGTTCTGCTCACATGGACTCACCCGGACGAAGAACGAACAGAATCTTCCTCAACAACTCTCACTTGCGCTTGAAGGAACACGCTCGAAATGACCCAAAAGTCCTGAAACAAAGAAGAGCTCGCCTCAGCCACGCTCATTCAGACAGTGAGTACAGCCGTCAACCGGATTGCGTAGCTACGCGCCCAGTACTTTCGAAAAACGTCCACAGTGTCACCATTAAGTGAGTGCATCTCGTGTTTTAGTCGATTACTTGTTTATTGGCTAGTGGTTCTTGGACATATAAGACATGATACATATTCGACGACAGCATTATGCTATTTACACAAACGTACAAAACACGCACTGCCAACGAAAAATGGTCGCAAAAATGTCGCCTAACATCACTGTGTTCTGGCTCAAGCGCAAAACGGTCTTTGTCACGTCTCCCGCTACAATGGCAGATGTCTTCCGAATCCGATTGAACTTTTCTGAATACTAGTAATATTCCTATATTATTAGTTGGTTTTTCTGCTGCTATGAAGGATATAAACACGACCACTATATCTATTTTTACGGGCGTATTGATACAACATAGCTGTTATTTATCTACTTAGAAAGGTGCACCACTTCGTGGGGAATGAATGACACACTGTAAAATCAACACATTTACTCCATTAATCTATCTATCTATCTATCTATCTATCTATCTATCTATCTATCTATCTATCTATCTATCTGCGTGGTGTTCTGGGAATAGGTTGTTAACTGGGTCAAACCAAAAGTGAAAAATCGCATCAGGGTATGACGGGAATGAATAACAAACCATCCCATGAATAGCATGAGACGCATGTTATGTACATGAAAAATTCTTAAACAGGGGTGCGCTAGACCCCCCAATGATTGGCTAGCGCTGGTGATTCCTCAATAGTTCTGTACTATCTTAGGTACTTGGTATATTTTCCTAGCAGTGGCTAGCTTTTGTTTACCACTGGAAAACCAACTGTTGGCGATACTTCTTGGGTGCTTGATTCGAATGATATATCACTGCATAGCTACGCCAGTATCTGCTGTACAACTTTGACTGATCGTGGTTGAGTTCCGGATAGTGTTGTCGAATGTTGGCTGCAACTGTGTTGTCCTCGCTATCCAGTGTCATAACAGTGGAACGAATCTTCAATACTTCATGCTATCGCTCTGCCTGTTATCGTTGAGTGTGGCTAGGTTCAGCACTATTGCGCCAACGCCTGCCGCCATGGACTAGCACATCTGCACATACTGCCGTGCATTTCTCCTCAGTGGAACTGGTGTCTGCTGTAGAATGCGGGTGCTGGCGTTATTAGACCCGCGCTGTAAGACTTCTGACGCAGCATAATATCGCTCCATTCGGAGTTCCTTGCTGGCTTGCTTCGTAGAGCAAAGTGTATATTTGCCTGAGTTTTGTGAAGTTCAAAACAGATATGCATTTCTCTAAGTAGGTGCAGCGAAACAAATAATTTATTTAAACCATGCACAGATGCATAAAGAACAATTTTATTGGAACATGGATGAAGTAATGGAGAATTGCGGGCACTATTGCCTGGAATAGAAATGGCTGTTAGCAGAGCAATGAATGGGCTGGAGGGTGATGGTTCACAATAGGGTATTGCAATTTCGATTACGATACGACAACGAGACACCTGTCCTGTAATTCCTGTCTGGTCCTCGTCTCGTAGTCTGAAGCGCAACATGAAAGCATGGAGAGTAATATCATTCACCTTGAGCACAATTCTGCAGCATATCCATAGCTCACCTGACATACAAGATCTATTCTTTCTACATGTACACGGCCCGAAACGCATTGGGGAAGTTTTCAAAGAAATTCCACCTGTATCGCGAAAAGAACAATGGTGTCTGATGGTTTGAAACGTGGCGAGCCAGGAGATCGGTCGTTGTGCTCCTTCGTACAGTTCTGGTGATGTGGAAGGAGGGGCGACGGTCAACCCTTGAACTGGCGCGTCACAGCTGCGTTCTCAAAAAGAAAACGAGTGCTTCTTTTTTTGGGTTTGTTTTTCTCTTCAGACTGTGCGCGTATTTTTTGTGCTAATTTTCCATATAATCAAGAATGTCTGTGCCTGTTGGAATGAACGTGATTCAGTGAAAGCGAACATGAGTTCCGACGCGATGACTGCGATTGGTTACGGATATCAGCCAGGGTTCAATAATACTGTCATGCAGGGGTAGACAGCCTCCATGGACTACAGAGCACAGGTCAATGTACAAGTGTATCACACCACGACAATGATTGATAAATGTTTCCATTGAAATAACAAAGAAAACTAACGTACTTATTTTCATCTATACATCAGCCAGTTCTGCCGTGGGGCGGTATATTCATCTACAAGATATACACGAAAAGTGTGGCAGTGGACTCGTGTTTACTAATGCTTAGCTTTCTATTCAAAGTGACCGATATGCCAGTGTACACGTGATACTGATCGATTTTCACTGCCCCAAATGATCAGTGAACCATAATACAATAGCGTATTCGAGCAGTGATGTAATCAAATCGACAGGAAATTCCTGCATATTCCACGGATTATCAGAATTGACTTCAGGCGAAGCATCTCAGCGAATAGCAAAGTATCCTGGATTTTTGTTTTACTCTGCTCCAATTGTTATCAGGTGGAATGACGCATTTCTTAACCCTCCGTGTCTGTGCGGAGATTCTGCCCTTATCAGGTACGTCCACTGCGCTAGCGTTACATTAGAAACGCCACTGCTATCATTGTAATAAAGTACACGCCGCTGTGGAATGATGTGCGTATGATGAGGAGCACTCATCGGCGTATTACACCATGGTGGACCTACGCAAGTCTACAGGGGTCGGCGCCATTGCTGTGGGTATGTAATCATTATTACGTCCTTCTGAAACCAAATAACCCACACTGCAACCGCAATCGACGCTGCTCCTACTTGACGCTTGTATGGGGTATTTTTCTAAAACTGTCCAGAGCTGGCGTGCGTCTGTAGTGGAACACTTGACTGACACGCGGAACACCTCGGTTCGATTCCACCTCTACTTGTGATTTTGTTCGTTCTGCCCTATGGAAGTGTTCGCCTACAAACACTGACGCCGACGCCCGCACCAAATTAAACGCGAAGAGTTTCTTTCCGTGCTGCAGGCACTTTTAGCGTGTCTATTACATTGAGGTCCACGTTAAAGAAGCCCAGGTGGTCGAAATTTCAGGATCCCTCAACTACGGCGTCTCTTATAATCATATCGTGGTTTTGTGACGTTAAAACCGAATTATATCATGATTATTGCTCGCCCGAACTTGCTGCGAATACACTAGCACTCTTTTTTATGCAGCAAATTCTGTTGGTTTGTATTGCCCCCCCAGCAAAAGATTGCAATGATGAGAATAAACTCCGAGAATTCTTTCCTCCACTAAAACAAAAAATACTTCGATTAAATTTTGTGTCAACCAAGTTGCTATGATCCTCAATCATCTGCGCTTTTCTGCAGATTTTTCCTTGGACCACTGTAGGGTGCTACAGATTTCTCACATGGCCGAAGTGGTTTTTTGTCAAGTTGAAGGTTTTATTTTAGAGCTGACAGCCAAAACAAAATTATTGTCAAATAGTATGTTAATGGAGAGTTTGATAAAACTAATTCCGCATTTTTCCAATAATCTCCTTTTGTAGAAAAATTCCTAAAAATGGTACACATTACTCAATTTAACCTACCCGCTAAGGAGTGAACAATAGAAAGCTCCCAAAATGAAGTGCTCCATAATAAATACACGATGCTCGAAAAACGTAGAAAATGAAGTGTTGAATGAATTGGCGAAACGCTCGATTTGTAGGGAATTTTCTTTTCGCATCTCGTTTCCGACCGCTTCGTAAATATGAAATGGTGGTCACGGGCGCAAACAGTTGTTGCCGCTCAAAATATTTTGAGAAAGTGCTTTACAATTCATGCGCATATGTGCAGAATTTTCTGAAACATTTTTTATCGAAACTGATTTTTGACTAGTGGCATGGTTGGGACATTTGGCATGGAATGACCCATAATACATTGTTGAAGTAATATTATGTAATATGAAGTTTGACGTCTCATAATCACGATATGATTATAAGGGACGCCGTAGGTTTAACGGTGTGCTTTAACGAGCACGGACATCGCAGAGCACACAGGTGTCTCGCATTTAGCCTCCATCGAAATGTGTCTGGCGCGGCGGCGATCAAATCCTCGACCTTCGTGTCAGCAGCGGCGCACCGTAACCGCCATAGCACAGCAGCGGACTACGTTTTTTAGGTGCGAAGCATCTTATAGAGCCGAGCTCAATCCGGCGGTGGTGTGCGTCCTGACCACCCTTGCTGCGCATGCGCCTACTCTCTCTCCCACTCTGCTCCTTTACGCAGGTGTTCGGTCGCCTTCTCTCCTCTCCTCCCCCCGCGGTGCAGCGTGTAAACCCACTCCGTCCTCTCCCTCCCACGTTTCATATAAGCGCGTGTGCTCGCTCGAGGAAGTCTCGCTTGAATCGTGCGGTCGCTCCGTCGGTTCCCGAACGCTGCAGTTGTCTCGAAAGCCTCGTTACCCTCGCCGCAGACTCGCGTTGTCTCTCTGTAGCGGAACCGGTAGCTCGATGCCGACGCTTGGCTTCGACGGCCGAGTTAACCCTCTATTGCATGGCGTCCCATATTTGGCACATACCGATTAACATTTTTTATAGCGGGCGCGAGAGGACCAGTGGAGAATGTGACACAGTTAGAGTAGTCCTTATAGTTACGTTCACTAAATATAAAAAATGCGCTGCCATCCCAAGAGCAGTATGAAATGTAGACATGAAATAAATTTCACGGTGCGCGTGCAAGCTCGGATCATGAACAACAGTGACTGCTATATTTTTAAATGCGAAGCATTTCTTAGCGAACTTCGGCGACTTTGAGCGTATCTATCTATCTATCTATCTATCTAGCCGCCTACGACTTTGTGCTCTCCTGGCCGTATCGTTAATGGGATTTTACCAAATTTGGTATGGCATAACATGACTGTATGACGAACATAAATGGCTGGTCATATCATGAAAATCATGACTAACTTGTCATGAAAAGTATGATTTACATGCCATGCTCATGGCGCGCTCGCGGCCGTTTCGTTAGCTTGATATACATCAAATTTGCGATTGAGTGACGTGACTGTATGACGAACATAAATGACACGTGGTAACGTGCAAATAATGACGTGCATGTCATGAACAACATGATTTACATGCCACGCTCATGGCGCGCTCACGGCCGTTTCGTTAGCTTGATATACACCATACTTGGCATTGAGTGACGTGACTGTATGACGAACATAAATGACAAGTGGTAATATGGAAATCATGACATGTCATGTGCAACATGACTTGCATGCCACGCTCATGACACTCTCGTGGCCGTTTCGCTAGCTTGATATACACCAAGTTTGGTATTGAGGGACGTGACTGTATGACGAGCATAAATGACAGGTGGTAATATGGAAATCATGACCTGCATGTCATATACAACATGATTTACATGCCACGCTCATGGCGCGCTGACGGCCGTTTCGCTAGCTTGATATAGACCAAATTTGGTATTGCGTGACGTGACGGTATGACGAACATAAATGCCAACTAGTAATATGAAAATGATGACATGTCATGTGCAACATGACTTGCATGCCAAACTCATGGTAATCCCGTGGCCGTTTCGCTAGCTTGATATACACCAAATCTGGTATTCAGCGACGTGATTGTATGACGAGGATAAATGACAAGTCGTAATATGCAAATCATAACATGTCGTGTGCAACATGACTTGCATGCCACGCTCATGACACTCTTGTGGCCGTTTCGCCAGC
>JALIZH010025612.1:0-19980 GCA_030522465.1 Rhipicephalus appendiculatus
AACCACTCCTGGGAGAACATTGCTATGCCGTGTAGGTTACCCAGCTCGTCCTCAGTATGCGGGAGAAGAACTCGAGTCTATGGCTAAACAGCTTCGTGAAAGGATTATAGTAGCCCCCTATCCCCAAAAACATGAGCCCACAATATCACAAAGGTCGCAGAAGTGCCCGAGCTCGCAAGTTACAGCGGCAGTTCGGGAGCGATCCGGACACAGTTTACACAGATGTCGCCCGATGCGGTACGCACAAGTACGCCCTCGCAGTCGTATGAGCGGCCGCGGGTCAAGGCCTTCTGACTTGCGCCACGGCTCGAGCCACGTCCGCGAATACAGCCATCGCGCTTGCTATTAAAACTAAAGATATCCTGGGACAATCATCGCTTATTCTTACAGATTCCATGGTCGCATGTAGACTATTTCTCACCGGAAGACTACCACACAACACCATTCGCCTATTAGGACTGGACCTAACACAGGACCATGCAATCATCTGGTGCCCGGGTCACGCAGGACTCGATGGCAATGAGAGAGCGGACGGCGCAGCTCGTGCTTTTACCAACCGAGCGGCAGACCACTCCGACGACCGCCCCCTTTTTACCGCGAGACATCCTTGAGCACCAACGGCTTGAGCGACGAAAGTACAGTCCACCACACCTTGGTCTATCTGGGCGGGACTCTTATGACTGGCGCCGTATACAAACACACACATATCCCAATCTTTCGTTGAAACATGCCATTCACGCCACAATGTACAGCGACAGCTGTCTGTGGTGCGGAGGCGAGGCCCACTCTCCCCCACATAACGTGAGATTGCCAAAACAGGCCAACCAAAATTAACTCTCCTCAAATAGCCGGCAAAATTTCCGGAAGGGGAGCAGTGGGAGACTTTGCTCGCCAGCGCGGATCTGGGGGGTGCAACTAGCGCTCCTCGACCAGGCGCAGCGGGCCGCTCAAGCCAGTGGAGCCCTGGAATAGGGGCCCCACCCACCCGCTCCCCGTACTCTTTTTTTTTTCTTTTTCCCAATAAACGTTTTGATATATATATATATATATATATATATATATATATATATATATATATATATATATATATATATATATATATATATATATATATATATATAGTTTCTGTAAGCGCGAAAGACACGTAACACGATCGAAGAACACAGGACAAGCGCTACTTTCAACTGAGGTTTTAATGGGTGGTAACACCAAATATATAGAGGTGTAGCCACCAGAAGGGAAAATGCAGGCAACATAAAAAGAACAAGAACTAAAAAGACATACTATCACAGGGGCAGGGTCCATTCGTGCTAACACGTGTCAAGAGCTTATGCGCAAGCGAGGGTACAAGTAATGAAAAACTTAACACACATCGCCCCGATATCATCAACAATAGAAGTGCCAAGGCACGTACTACGTGACTGCACCATGCGCACATTCCAAAAAGGAAATCTAACTTCAAGGCTGCCTGCCGAAGCAGTGGGAATATTCTTTTTTTTTTTTTTTTAAGTCGAGAGCCTTAGATGCCAAAATCGTCCTCACGTGATGACGTCAATGATTGCCAAAGTTTGTGATGCCATCATGTCGTTACTGTGACGCCAAGTCTTGGCACCATAGCTTGATCAATGGTAGTCCCATCACGGAGGCAATGCCAAACCTGGCAATGCCTCGGATAGGTTTCGCACTGCCTCCTATCTTGGAGGCAATGTAAAACCACTCCAGGTGCAGGATGCTTTCGGAGGGTGGCGGGGCAAGATCAATACATCGGCTGAGAATAAGACGATGTATTTCGCCTTCGAGTCGTCTTAACTGAATGCATAAGGGGAACCTGTGGGTTTTCTCTCGTGTCTGGTAGTCCCTAAACTTATGACTCTAACTCTGCGTAGCTTTACCCTCTCCCTGTCGTTCTTCTTTTAAGCATGAAGACAGCATGAATTCGTGTAATTTTGAAATGGAACTACAGCAAGGACAACGACAACACCAGTGCAGAGGAGGTGAATTACGTAACATCACTTGTACTAGTGTTCCTCAACAATTGTGAAGGGAACTGATGACACGGCCACTACTGATCAGGACATTACCATGGCACGAGAACTTAAACTGTAATGTGAGGTGAAAGAGGGTGTGAGGGCAAGATGGTGGTGGGCTGGGCCAATCTCCTCGTGAGTGTGAGATCTTCACTCAGGGACGTCAAGGACGCAAGCGAACCTACTGTATGCATGCTTCGTCATACCCAGTGTATTTTGTGCGATACTATGCTACACAGAAGCAACCGGTGTCCTCAAGGATACTGGGATCTGGAGAATTGATTCTTTAAATGTGGCATTCCGGAAAGGACAGGCTTCCGGAATGTGCCGCGTATCGTTTGGTTTGCTGAGGTATGCAAGAGAAGGTCAGCCATGCCTGCTCATCAAACCATATGTCCCCTTGCAAAGTTTGGGCAGAGTGCGAACTTCTTTCCTCCTCATGATCATTCAGTCCACTTTCCATTCTCCAGTGCGTAGTAGCCAACCGGACTCCGTCTGGTTTGCCTCCCTGCCTTTCCCGTATGGCCTCGCTCCCCTGTACCGCAGACTGCGCACAACATTGTTGGGCTCTGAACAGTATGTTTAAAATATAGTTGCCGATAATATAATAAGTAACCTTGTGTACCACCTCGTTTCTTGTCTCTACGGCATAGCATAGTAACGAATGAAAGCTTTACTCATAATGAAAGTGTTGTGACGCTTCTTTGTTTTAGGAGCGAAGCTCCTTATGCCGTGGGTCGTGCGTCCCACGTTTGTAGTACGTAGTAGCCACCTGCGTGATGACGATGACGATCGCGATGCCATACAACACATGACATCGCGATATGGTCTCACATGCACATCGTTTGACCACATGCAACCAACCACCATCACGTCTTTGCTGTGGGTCGAGCGTCCCTTGTAGTTTGTAGTACGTAGTAGCCACCTGCGTAACCAGCAGTATCTCCCTGTGTGATGACGATGACGCTGCCATCACGGCACACCACATGGAATGTACCCACTATGCGTCATAACGATGACGCTGATGACGATGACGATCGCGATGCCATACAACGCCGTGGGTCGTGCGTCCCCTGTAGTTTGTAGTACGTAGTAGCCACCTGCGTAACCAGCAGTATCTCCCTGTGTGATGACTAGAGACCGGATTATAGGCAAATGCCTATTTTTTTCCTTGCGTTCCTATCGCGCCACTTTGATATATGAGCATGAATTAGGGGTAAAGGAGGGATTTTATAGTGTTTTTATAGTGCCTATAAATGCCTATTTTTGGGATTTGTGCCTATATGTCTATAATTGCCCATAAATGCCTATTTTCAAAATTGGTGCCTATATGAACGCTATTTAGCCTCAAATTTTGCTTTCGAGTACAGTTTGAGACCGTAATTCATGTTACCGGGTAAAATTGACGTTTCGGAACTCTATGGGGTGCAACAACATAGTTCCCTGGTTCAACAAGCTTCTGGAAAGCAGCCGCTAGCAGCAGTGAAATGGGACGCGCCGGCCACCTTACCCCACCGCACTGACATGGCGCGAGCGGTTGGAGCATGGGAGAGGAAAAGGCGCTATTTCTGCAATCCTAAATGGGAGCACGTCCCAGCGTGTATAGTGGAATGGGGGAGAGGAAAATAAAGGCTGGAAGAGGAGATGGGAAGAAGAGGAGAGCAGCGTCTATGGCCGAGGACGTGGCGGGTGGCTCTTACCGCCGGTTTTCCAGTCCAGTGTTCCCATGGAATTGAAGCACCTCCTTGAAGACTTGGGCGGGGTGGGGGGGCAGAAAACAGGAGGTGCCTGCGCGCAGCAGCAGGAATATGGAGAGCGAATGCGAAACCATGGAGTGCCGTCAGGGGAAAGTAGAAAGTAAATAAAAAAAAATCAGATGTGCACATGGCTTTTGTTTCGTTTGTAATTTACCCTTAAAGGGCGCTTCACCAAGTCACATGTGAAATTTATTCAGATACTGGAAGTGTTCGCGTGCCCAATGAAGAGCTTTGCACCACAAGAACTTTTTAATTGGTTCATTACGAGCCGCAAAAGCATGATTCCGGTAGGTGAGCTTGAATGAAACCTTTGCCACTCGCAAGCCAAATTCCTTCCCTGCCCTCTTCGGTATCAGAGAAACTCGGAGCCGGAAGATCACACGACGTTGACGCATCAACACGCCATGCGCAAGATTACACTATGTGCACATGACATGCCCAAGCCAGGTTGTGCGCACAAGCGGTGTTGTATCGTTTCCGCGTTCGCTCTATAGCGTACTGCCTGTTTCTGTGGGATGGATCCGTCTATGCGTTTGGAGAGGCTGGCATGGATCCTGTAGCCTTACCACGACACAGCGCGTCGCACAACTGGAACTGCTGTAAGGGACGATGCACCAAAAACGTGCTAAGCGTTGTCAGGGCTGGTGCCGGCACGACACGGGAACGGCGAAAACACGAACACAAAAGAAATATAGGCAGCTAAGTCTCGCATCCCTCTCGATTCGAAGAAAAGCTAAAGAAAAACGCGCACACATTACGTTTGTATGTTTTATTATTTCTATTAACTTTCATTCTTCTATTCAAGCAACATATTGCACAAATTACACATGTAGCCTCGAATAATTCTCGCAGTTTCATGTACTACTGTGATATACACAAGACCATTCCTTGTTGAACTTCACCTCCCCCACATTGGTGCGCGCGCCCGCGAGATAAAGGGCACGAGGCATTCAGTCTGACATTTCACCTCCTTCCGGGGAGCGTAGCGTTGCAAATCTTGGCAGACGTGATCGTTAGCGCAGTGCATGCATTACACTTCTAGCTCGAAACGCTCAAACCTGGTAAGGGGCCCTTTATGGTGTTCACACAAAGAGGAGAAATTTACCCTGCGCTATTAGACCCGGCCAATACGAGGCTAACAGACCCTTCTGGCCTTTTAGCGGTCTGGCTACTGAATCCTGCGCTGCCCTTCCCAGCCATGCCGAAAAGAAGCAGACCCAGGAGCGTGTTTATTCGATGGTGGACACTTAACTTACCATTCTGGACAATAAAAGGAGAGACCGTGTTCTGGAAACCGTGCCCGAAAAGGGACCATTGCATGGCTATGTTAAATCATTAAAGCATTTGTACAATCACAAAATATAACATTGGTTTGCTTTCCTGTCGTATACCAGGTCGCGCACGTCCTTATTCGAAAATTTGAGTTTTTTGTAACAATTTATTGTGCCTATATTTACGATTTTGGGGGCCTAAAACTGTGTTTTTTCTGCCTATTTTTGGCGCCTAAAACACGATTTTTAGTGCCTAAAAATCCGGCCTCTAGTGATGACGATGATGCGGCCATCACGGCACACCACATGCAATGTACCCACTATGCGTCATAACGATGGCGATGATGACGATCGCGATCGCGATGCCATACAACACATGGCATCGCGATATGGTCTCACATGCATATCGTTTGACCACATGCAACCAACCACCATCACGTCTTTGATGATGTACTGGGCGAATTTCACGGAAGATTCGCGGTTTACCGATGAACCTCCGGAGCTTCGCCCACTCATCATCATTCACTCCGTGCATATGCTGTGATTTTTTTTTTCGTTTTTTTTTCTTTCCTTTATTTTTGCAACACCTCTTTTCTTTTCTCTTTCATTAACCATAATCCCAGCACTGGGTATACACAGCTGGTCCAAGAACTGGCGAAACTCCTGGTCTTTCCACCTGTTTCTTCTTTCCTTGCCTCATAACCGGTACATTTATTTATTTATTTATTTATTTATTTATTTATTTATTTATTTATTATACCCTAAACTTCAAAGAAATCAAGCTACGAACTCGAGGCTCTAGAAGGAAAAAGAACTGTTGCCCAACTGCAATGATGCTATGCATGGCTGCGAAAGCAAACCGCATTCTCACCTTTTGTTTTCCGGAACATGGACGAAATTTGCGGAACTCGCTCTTGAAGTATCCGTGCACCACTGCATGACGTACGAATGGTGTGTGCCGTTAATTACCGCGGTGGCAAGAGCGATGGTTAATGCCATGCAGGAAGTAAAAAGAAAGGAGGGAGCATTACGTCACACGAGTGAAGCCCACCGTGTCGGCCCAACACGTGATCAAAACGTCACAGCGTGCGGTAGGTTTTAGTACTCTCGGTGGCGTTCCGTTTTTGAACCTCCTGCGTGAGCCGGTCGGTCTGCGCCGAACAAGCGTGCTTCGATTAAAAGCCACCGGGCGCCATACCCCGAAGTCTCGGCAAGTCTCGTCCTTGCGTGATCTTGACGCAAAAGGTCAAGTGTTAGACCGAGACTACTGGCTTCAAAACGGGTTGGCTTGCCAAGCCTGGCTGCGTGACGTCATGCTCCCTCCTTTCTTTTACATGTGAAGCATCTTATGGCGAAGTTCAATCCGGTGGTGGTGGTGGTGGTGGTGTGCGGCGTGACCACCCTGACTACGCATGCGCAAAACCTCTCCACGCACCTCCTCTCCTATGCTCCCCCCTCTCTCTCCTCTAGGCATCCCTCCCACGGCGTTTACACCCCCATTGCACATGCGCGTCCCCTCCCCCCTCTCTCCTCTCCTACGCTCCCCCCTCTTTCGCCTCGCCACGCCGACGCAGGCACCGTCTGCTAGCGAGTTTCTTGATTGAAAAAACCGACTGCTCGCGCTGCACAACCGTTCACTGGCCACCCCGTATATATAGGCACTGGATCTTGACCTGCAAGGTTGTGCCGGTGGGAGATTTCTCCTGTGCGTTGTCGAACGATAAAAATTCGCAGCGTGCGCGTTAACTGAAAGCGGACTGCGGGTCTCCGTGTCCAATCGGAGTCTTCTGTCTCTCATTGCCCATTAGCAGCGATTGGCATGTTCCAGTAGGAAACACCGTTCCATCACTGCGTGATTGCGCCTCCCCCAAATTTCTCTCCTGCGCAACGCCGCGATGAGCGCCAGCGTCAACGCCGCCGCCAGTGTAAGCGTTAACGCCCGCTGCATGCTTCGCATCTACACATGGTTCCCTTTAGCGGGAGATGGTGTAATTTTTTTAGATGTGAAGCATCTTATGGCGAAGCTTAATCCGGTGGTGGTGGTGTGCCGCCGGGCCACCCTCACTGCGCATGCGCCTCCCCTCCTCTCTCCCCTACTACGCTCCCCCTCTCTACTCTAGGCATCCCTGCCCGCGCCGTCCACACTCCCACTGCGCATGCGCGTCCCCCCCCTCTCTCTCCTACCATCCCCCCCTCTCTCCTCTAGGCATCCCTGCCTGCGTCGTCCACACTCCCACTGCGCATGCGCGTCCCCCCCTCTCTCTCCTCTCCTACGCTCCCCCCCCCTCTTTCGCCTCGCGACGCCGACGCAGGCAGCGTCTGCTAGCGAGTTGGTTGAAAAAACCGACTGCTCGCGCTGCACAACCATTTACTGGCCACCCCGTACATATGGCACTGAATCTTGACCTGCAAGGTGGTGCCGGTGGGAGATTTCTCCTGTGCGTTGTTGAACAATAAAAATTCGCAGCGTGCGCGTTAACTAAAAGCGGACTGCAGGTCTCTGTGTCCAGTCGAAGTCTTCTGTCTCTCATTGCCCATTAGCAGCGATTGTCATGTTCCAGTAGGAAACACCGCTCCATCACTGCGTGCTTTGCGCCTCCCCAGTTTTCTCTCCTGCGCAACGCTGCGATGAGCGCCAGCATCAACGCCGCCGCCAGTGTAAGCGTTAGCGCCCGCTGCTTCGCATCTACACATGGTTCCCTTTAGCGGGAGATGGTGTGATTTTTTCTTTCCTCCACGGTTAACGTTAACATCAGGCAAACACTGCAGAAACTGCACACGCCGGCCAACGCCTGCTTCCATGTAACTGTACGTCATGGAATTTTATATCAGGGCCGGCGGCTTCGATGGGCTCCGATATGGCGGCCTCGGAGCACCGCTACTGGCGCGAAAGAGATGGGGCGGGGGAGGTACTCCGCACGCTGCCATTCGCTGCTGCCATTATGACGCGCCGTCGACGCTAGCCCCAAGGGCGCCTTCAGATGCGGCTCTTCTGGCCGGGGCCACAAACGGGCAAGGTGGTGGCGCTGCCGTGGTTCCGTGGTCCACCGGAGCAGCGGTATGTTTAGAGAAATTTATTACGGACAGTGGACATTGTAACATTTCAGTAGAACATTTTCTTGTTGGAGATACGTTAACGAGGATGACAAAAGAGACTCCATTCACATGGACTTATAATAAATATGAAATGACTCGGAAGCAATAAGCAGAGTCGATGTTCCACTCATGCGCATACCACATGTGTTTAGAGAAATTTATTAACACATACTAGGAACATGAAAAACATTTCAACAGAACAGAACATGCACAGACACTCAAAATTTTTTTTACAAAAATATAGGTACACATATGTACATTACATGGTGAACAAAAAGCACAATAAAACATGAATATGTACATTTTGCGTATTTACATGGCGTTTTTGCTGACACTAATCGACACATCAGCCTACCAAAACCAGGCAGGCCGAAAGACAAGTTTTACGCGTCTGTTGTAGACCGACACAAAAGGGCAAGACCAGTGCCGAAGGAATTCCTCTTCACCAAGAAAGAAGAGCTCCTCCGACAAAACAGATAGCAGCTCCGAGTACAATCCCTCTAGGATCGGGAAGAGAGCGCGACGGCGACGGGCTGCTGCAACCGCCTCGCAGCGGTTGCGCCAGAGACAGAAAGCACCGGCAACAATGAGAAGGCAGGCAAAGCGGCCTCGAGAACAACGCCCAGAAGAAACTAAGCGATTTACGCCGAGACCGCGAAATCCAGCATGCACGGCCTTCCAGAAAACACGAGCAATGACGCATTGCCTCAGAACATGCTGGTTTGTTTCCTGCAGGAAGCAGTTCGGGCATGTTGCTGACTGGACCATTCTCCACCTCTCGAGGCGGTCGAGAGTAGGAAGCACACGCCATCCCAGCCGCCACGTGAAGTCCCGGAGGTGGCCAGGCAGAAAAGATGCTGTCAGTGCGCTCCAAGACACACGACTAGAGCGAGCGCGGCGAGCTGGAGGAACTAAAGGGAGCAACAAAGCAGCTGTTGTGTCAACAATAGGATTGTTCAACACATCTACCCCAGGACAGGTCGACTGGACATGGCGAAAAAATGCAACAGCTGTTGCATAAAATGAAGGAAGTGTCAGTGACTGTGGGCCCCTGTTAAGATACACATTAGGCATCAAATGCCGTAGGTGAGTGCCTAGAAAATAATATGCGAGTTGAGACTGTGATTGAAACCGCTGGACACACACTTAAGCGCTGCTAATTAACGTAACCCCGCAATCCCTCCGTACATGCTCTGGGCGCAAAAATAACTCCTTCAAGGTTAACCTAACAGTTTTTTAGAAAATGCCGAAAAAAAAATTCTAGAACATTTCTTCCTATTTTTCCTCCACACCCTTTAGACTAACGTACACGCAGTTGAAGTAAATGTATCGCTGTTAATTCAAATTTTAAAAAAAATCATGCATCTCCACGAAGTTAAATATTGCAAGTGGTGGGCGAAACACCTGCAGATCGTTCGGTGTCCATAAAAAGTAAATTGAGTGACATAAAGTGTATATAGGCCAGGAGTGTGCGAATTTTAAGGCGAAAGCCTTTAATGTCTCATGCTCACGTCCATCCGGTGTCCGTCCGGCGTCCGTCCGTCCGGTGTCCGTCCGTCCGTCCGTCAGTCTGTCCGTCTGTCCGGTGTCCGTTTGTCCGTCCGTCTGTCCGTCCGTCCGTCTGTCCGTCCGTCCGGTGTCCGTCCGTCCGTCCGTCCGTCCGTCCGTCCGTCTGTCTGTCTGTCTGTCTGTCTGTCTGTCTGTCTGTCTGTCTGTCTGTCTGTCTGTCTGTCTGTCCGTCCGTCCGTCCGTCGGTCCGTCCGTTTGTCCGTCCATCTGTCCGTCCATCTGTCCGTCCGTCCGTCCGTCCGTCTGTCCGTCCGTCCGTCCGTCCGTCCGTCCGTCCGTCCGTCCGTCCGTCTGTCCGTCTGTCCGTCTGTCCGTCCGTCCGTCCGTCCGTCTGTCCGTCTGTCCGTCTGTCCGTCTGTCCGTCCGTCCGTCCGTCCTTCCGTTCGTCCGTCCGTTCGTCCGTCCGTCCGTCTGTCCGTCCGTCTGTCCGTCCGTCCGTCTGTGCGTCCGTCTGTCCGTCCGTCCGTCCGTCTGTCTGTCCGTCCGTCCGTCCGTCTGTCTGTCCGTCCGCCGTCCCTCTGTCCGTCCTTCCGTCCGTCTGTCAGTCCGTCTGTCCGTCTGTGTCGCGTCTCGCTGCGATTCGCGGTAAAAAATTAAAAAAGAAAACACGCACACATTCGGTTTGTGTGTTATCCCACTGAGAGTGTAAAAGATAAAAGACATGGCATAGTCAGTGGAATGGCCACACGCTTTCGCCGAACACACTTTGGAATGTACAGTGTCCTTCAATTTTCGAGTTTTGAATTCGAATCGAATACTACTTAATCGAATAATTCGATTCGACTTTCGAATAGCTAGTATTCGAAGTTTCGAATAATTAGACTGGACGAATATCTAAAGCTCGACAAAGAGCAATGGTGCAACTTGGTTAGGGTGGGGTGGCTCCGCGAAAACTCTCGCCGATATACTGGTTCAAAAGTGAGCGCATGTTTACTTTAAAGGAAATTATGTCATTTCCGCACATCATGGCTCCAGCAGAATAGGCCATAGAACTGTCTAGGAGAGTGTTGACCTGTTCGCGTCAAAAAATGACGAGCACTGAGCTCAGGCCTTATAGCAAAGAGGTTCGAAAATACTTCAATGAGCTCCTGACCCCAAGAAAGTATGATCTTTTGAAATAGTGGAAAGCGCATAAAGCTGCACTTTATAAGGTATCGCCAAATTTGCTTTGTGATACCTTCCCATTCCTGTTACTGAGGGGCCCAGTGAGCGCATGTTTTCAACTTCAGGAAATACCGTAACATCACGGCGAGAAAGTTTGAAGCAAGGTCACGTGGAATAGCTTGTGTTTATGCATGGCAATTTGTAGTCTTTCGGTGGCAGTCACTCACTGCATTATGGGCTTGAGGACATGAGCAGATTTGATTTCTTTGTTCTTTCAATTTTCAACAAAATCTTTGGTATTCGGTATTCCATTCGATATTCGACTCGATTCGAATTCGATTTCTCACTATTCGCACATACCTAATATAGACCTGTTTTTCGTGGGCGCCTCCATATTGCCTAGCGGGCGGCGCCGTCTATGGTCTGTCAACCCACTGGCATGTGCGAAGCTCCGCGTTTGTATGGAAGGTGTACGTGCGGTTGCAGTTGCAGTAGGTTTTTTTTAAAGACGATAGTCTTTCTTGGGATACTTGAACGCAGAAATTTTGGTCTGTCTGTCTGTCTGTCTGTCTGTCACCCGATTCAGCCACCCGGCCAAAGTTTAAGCACTTGCTGAACGCCCAGCCATCTTGAACTGGTAGCTGCGTTCATACTTGCGAACATTGTCGATCAAAAAAGCAAATATTACGCGTACCTGAGGCGCAAAATAAATACGTGAGTATTAGGTGGTGTGTTTCTTTACTAGAAAATACATATATACGTAATTCTAAAGACCCTAGTGTTTCTTAGGCTGCGCTGAAAATGCGACGCTATGCACGAAAAAGCCCTCTGCCGACGATATGGTGTTGCCACCTGGCAGTGGCCCTGGGTTCTGCACAAGCTCATGATTCCCGACGCCACTGCCAGATGACGTCCATATCTCAGGCAGAGCCTCCTCTATTTTATCAATGCCAGCTGTCGTCTTTCTACGACATTTGCAGAGAAGCACGCAGATACATGGCCATTTTTTTTTCGTTCTGGAGCGCTGAATTTCGTATTAAGTGATGTAGTCTAGGTAGGAAATGAGTCTCTGAGACATCCTGAAAGGTTTTGATCCGTTCGAGGCCAAATATGTTAAATACGATGGTGCGAATGTGTCGCAAGTGGTCGATGTCGTATAGTTTGGGCACTCTTTCTGTTTGAAAAACGCGCAAATATTTCGACTCGTTCTAGCAGGGCAAGCAAGTGCTGGCACCCTTTGGGGATGCAATGAATTTTTTTCTTCGACTGTAATCTTTAAGTTTGTTTCTAACCCACGGTTTATTGATGCTGTCGCACTACATCTCGTTCATGCGGTCACGCGTCATGGTGCAGTCTCAATTTCGTGGCGAGGACGCCATCTGGGTGTGTTCAGATAAGAACGTCGGTGCATGTCCGCCGACCCCCTTTAATTTCGCCAAAAAAAAATATATTTTGTTTTCCGAGTCCCCAGGACCACGAACCACTTTTGGTTTCGCGAAAAGAAAATTTCACCTTCTTTAAAAAAATTCACAAGTCTCCACTGAGCCACTACCGCCTCTTTAGAATTTCGCGAAAATGGGATTTCGATGAGACGCTACAAAAACACTGTTGTAGCTGTAGGTCTGAAAATTTTCCTGCACATACTACGGATAGTTTGCGTCGACAAAAATTTATTACTTTGCAGTTTTGATGTTGTTCTGTTGAAAAAAATAAATCGCGAAATCGGCACAAAGCTCAATAATGCTCAAATTTAAGATTTTTTTTTCCTCCGCGAGTATAAACATCAAACTTCCCAAAGTTTTTCAAAACATTGCTGTATGTTTGGTGAACAAGTGTGTAGAACGAAATACCTGAGAGTGGCTTCAAACGTTAACCAGAAATGTTCAACTGAGGACATGTCTCTCAAAATGCAATATTTTGAAGATCATTTAAAACACCATCTTCGATTTTCGTTAAGCTCTCCCGAATTAAAGCCAAGCACGTGTTCTAACTTAATCTGTAAAAACATGTTGCATTATTTTTGTGAGGTCGGAACTACGAAGCACGAAAAGTGGCCAAATTGACGTATACTGAGTAACCATAACATTGAGCGAGCATGGAGCAATAGTTGCCATTATCGTTATTTTTATCAAGTGAAAGCTCAGTTGATAGAGCATCGGACGCGTTACCCGAAGGTTTTAGGTTCGGTCCCCACCGGCGGCAAGTTGTGTTTTCGTCCACATTAATTTCTTTACATTTATACCATAATTACTGTACGCTACAGTTCAAGACTACAATTAACGTCCCCTATACCTCCCTTAGCTTCATTGTCTGTAGGTTTCTCTAGGTTGTGTCTTACAAAGAAACGGAGCCTTTGGTTCACTTTTCTTCGTTTGCATCCATGTGGTCTTTAGAAGCCTAAATGACGAAGTTTAAGCCGCTTAAACCTAACTGGGCAACCACCTATCGCATTCAAGGCGAGCAGCTTATACGGCAGGGGCGCAGGAAATTTTTTGTAAGGGCGGGGGGGGGGGGGGGTCGGCGACTTTTCTTATTAGAAGTGGGGGCCGGGCAGGCAAATGTGGCCGAGTGTCATTTTGTGCTCTGTACATGTGTCATGGCAAAAAAAAAAAAAAAAAGTACAATCGAAGGTGAAGGGGGGGCTGGGAAGGCACGTTAATATTCGTATTGCTAAACTCCACGTTATGTAGCATGAATCGCACGCGCACCAACCAACGCCGGCCATCTTCAGCGCGCGCGCGCGCGCGCTGCACGATCGCGTCGCGTGTCCGCTCATCTGGCGGCGCAGCCTTTTGTTCGCACTTATCGGCAGCCGACATCTCGCGCCGTCAACGTCCACGCTCGGCGTCGCGTCCGCGTATCGGCACCTGCCGCGTGTGTATACACGTATACGGTATACGTGGGAGGATCGACTGGGGCCGAGAAACTCGGGCCTCTCCAGGCATGCTCCTCCTGCGGCACTCGCTGCTGCTTTGTGTCGCCCGTATTTTATTCCTCGTCCGAGGCCTCGTTGCTTTGTTTTTTTTTTTCGGCGCTCCCTTAAAGCGGGAACTCGCGCGATTGTTAGCGTGCAAGTACATATGCCGTTCGATTGTTTCTTGCAAAAGGGGGTCGCGCGCGTTGCTTCCCTCGGTGACACACACACCTGAGCGCGCTGACAAAATAAAATATGCAGGAGAAGAGTACTGCATGCGCGAAAACTGCGAGCAATTTTTTTCCCCTCTTCTCCGCGCGGTTCATTCTTTCTTGAGTGTTATCGCGTCCAGGATCAGAGCAGGAAACAGACCGACTGGCGCTGCTATTGTTCTGCCCCCGTCGATGACCCTGTTTGCGCTCTATAGGGTCGCTGCTTACAGGTGTTACCGTGTCGGCTAATAACTTTCGGGCCGATGCGATTTTGAGGTCCTGGAGCTTGGCATCTGAGGCGTTGCGACCTAACGAATACAAATGTGAGAGAAAACGCCTCGAGTCACGATTTCGTCACGCCTCGAGTCACGCCTCGAGTCACGAACTAATTACTGCTCACAAGTGTTAAAGAATAAGTCTCACCAAGGGTTTTAAATATTTACGAGAAATCTGGGGGGGGAATATCCTTAAACACGGGGTGTCGCTGGTGCCAACGTGTCGACAGGTGGTCCTGTCTTTTTCGAGACAGCGGCTGCCTACCTTAAACTCTTTCTCAGGTCTCGGATAATGTGCTGGCTACATCCGGGAAACTAGACCGCTTTCTTCTAGTTTCCTGGCTATATCTAGCCCTTTAAGCAGGGCATCATCAAGAGTTTGGCGGGGTTAAGTGTGCGCTTCATACATGTTACCCAAACACAGAAGTGGAGGAGGAGAGGGCAAGTGCGAAGACGGGCGGGGTGGGGGGAGAGGGAGGGGACGCTTTGCACTTGCTCGGGTTTTAAGACTTTTGTGGTTGGGGGAAAGGTGTGCGAGGCATGCACTTGTGTATGCGCATATCTTGGCCATATTGTTTCGCGCTTTCTGACCTCCGCTTGTTTTGTTACCTTGGTGATAGGAAATGACAAAAGGCTACATAAAACAGCCGAAGAGAGATACCATTTTCTCCAGGTATATCCTATAACTGAGGCGTGATTTAACTGCAAGGTAGAGAGAGAGAGAACGCTAATTATCCGAAGACTCATCAATTTACGCAACACCTCGCTTTTAATTGGCATCCACTGTGTTTTATAAGTGATTCAAAGAAAAGGATTCGCTATAGATGCTACTGAAAACACCTGGAAATTGTGGACGAGCAAGATGCCATCAAATCGGTCGTTTTGTTCTGTAATGCACTTATTTCAGTATGTAAACGAGGTCCACATATCGGACTCAATTTTGGAAGGTGACAACCTTCAGGGTACTTCATCATCGAGCCTGTGACTACGTAATGAGCGGATAATACTTAACCCGATTCCGCGACGCGCAGACTTTGACTCACGATCTTTGTAGCCATTAGCAGCGAGTAATATTCGCAAAGTCGCCAACTTCTTCTTGCCATTAAAAGAAAAAAAAACCGGCAGATCCCACGCACTGTGGGAATCGATGTGATGCGAAGCAGCCAGCAAGGAGCAAATCATGCTGTACATAATACGCATGCCATTATTTACATGTTAGGGCCTGTCATTTGTATTCGTCATACAGTCACGTCACGCAATACAAATTTTGGTGTATATCAAGCTAGCGAACTGGACGCAAGCGCACCATGAGCGTGGCATGTAAATGGCATTGTAGATGACATGCATGCCATGATTTTCATGTTACAACCTGCCACTTATGTTCGCTTAATTTTTTTACCTCGAATCGCAACGAGACGCGAGACCAATCTGCCTCCGTTTTGCATGCGTTCGGATTCTCGCGCTCTGCGCATCATGCAGACGCCATCCACGTTCTAGCGTTTAAATTGACGGACACCCTGTCAATTCCAAAGTGTGTTCCTCGAACGCCTGCGCCCACTGAGACGGGGTCGGTCAGAATGGAACGTGATGCGCGCGTCTCCTTCGTTGCATGATTAGAGACGCTGGTCACAGCGACGCTACGCAAGCAAAGCGCGAGCGCTGTAAAGTCCAACGCGACCAGCGTCCGTTTGCGCGCCCCGGCGCCCACCTGGCACTGTGCCAGGGCACGGCTGGAGGGACGGACGGACGGGCGGACGTCGGACGTGAAAATGAGACATTAAAGGCTTTCACCTTAAAATCTGTATGTCAAGCTGGCAGAAACGGCCACAAGGGTGTCATGAGCGTGGCATGCAAGTCATGTTGCACATGACATGTCATGATTTGCATATTGCCACTTGTCATTTATCCTCGTCATACAATCACGTCACTGAACAGCGAATTTGGTGTATATCAAGCTAGCGAAACGGCCACGGGAGTACCATGAGTGTGGCATGCAAGTCATGTTGCACATGACATATCATGGTTTCCATATTACCACTTGTCATTTATGCTCGTCATACAGCCACGTCCCTCAATACGAAGTTTGTTGTATATCATGCTAGCGAAACGGCCACGAGTGTGTCATGAACGTGGCATGCAAGTCATGTTGCACATGACATGTCATGACTTCCGTATTACCACTTGGCATTTATGTTCGTCATACAGTAACGTCACGCCATGCCAAATTTGGTGTATATCAAGCTAGCGAAACGGCTGTCAGGGCGCCATGAGCGTGGCATGTAAATCATGTTGTACATGACATGCACGTCATTATCTGCATATTACCACCTGTCATTTATGTTCGTCATACAGTCACGTCACTCAATCCCAAATTTGGTGTATATCAAGCTAACGAAACGGCCGCGAGCCGGCCATGAGCGTGGCATGTAAATCATACTTTTCATGACAAGTTATTCATGATTTTCATGATATAACCAGCCATTTATGTTCGTCATACAGTCATGTTATGCCATACCAAATTTGGTATAAATCCCATTAACGATACGGCCAGGAGAGCACAAAGTCGTAGGCGGCTAGATAGATAGATAGATAGATAGATACGCTCAAAGTCGCCGAAGTTCGCTAAGAAATGCTTCGCATTTAAAAAATGCTTCTCACTGCTGAATGTAACCCCGGGACCACGTGTATACCGTGGCCCGCAGGAAACGCTTTCGTTTCCTGCCCTACGTCTCGACGCTTCGATTCCACGGAACTCTGTTTACCCGAGCGCCGAGTTCCCGCAGAGCGTACGGGTGCAACCAGGCGAGGAAGAGTTGAGACACGTAAACTGTGACTTTCTTATATTCTTTCCTCTTTCGCGCGCGCGCGTGCGTGTGTGTGTGTGTGTGTGGTATATACAATATCGCTGAGTGGGCACCCGCTTTCACGATAGCCGCGTGTCGCACGCTTCTTAAACGGGACAATGGTGGCGCGCTCATTATGCGTACTCCACCTTCAAGCCTTCTCTCATTTCCTGCACGCACCGCCGTAAGCGAAGCGCGTGCATGTTCGCGTGGCCCGACTCTTGTCTCAGCGGCCGTGCGCCGTACTACACATATTTAATCTCGCCGGAAATCTCGGCGCCTGTCCGAGGAAAAGATCGTCTTGCGCGTGTGCGTCGCACGGTCTCGTTGCAGGCGTCGCTTCCGTTCGCACAGGCGCATCGTGTGCCGGCCGCGTGGCTCGCGGTCCCAGGGGTCATGCGTCTCTTGTCCAGCAGGAAGGCGTGTTTGTTTATGCGCGGATTCTTAAAGAGGAAGCAGGAGTGGCGTCGATGTTGATCGTCAGCGAAGATGATCATCTTGGCAGGAAGAGGAAGAGCTTGCAAACAATTTTATCGGTCGTGTTTGTTTGTATGCGCTATATCAGCCATATCTGTTATGCGTATTCAATCATGCGCTCGCGTATTCTCGAGGTTCGCATTGGTTTTTAAACTATACTCACCCATTGATCTGCGCTTGAGTGACTCATTATTAGTCTGATTACATGTTTTCGAAGTGAAGCTAATGTGTATGAGTGACCCAAGGTTTGCTAATTCCATTTGAAACATGCAATATCTCTATTATTAGTTGTTATAATTGTATATTTATATTATGGTACTTAGAGTTCCAAAGCTAATGGTGGAGCGAGAAGTGCTGTATACTGTGAAAATCTCAACACTTCTTGTAATCTATTGGAGTTCATCGTCCCTAGCGTTCTTGCATGTATCACCCCCCGTCGGCTCCATGCTCAGCAGCAGAATTTTACTGAGCCACCATACATATCCTAAACCGTGTCTTTTACACACGATCTATCCATATGCGTATACCGACAGCGCTTGTCCCTCATGCGGATAAATATCCGCGTTTAAACATATGCTCTTGCGGTGTGCCCGGTAACACTCTACAGTCAATAACAATTCGGCCAGGTGGGATGCGGCCCTCCGTAGCCCCCTTCTGGCCGACCAACTATGGGCTGTTCAGCAGACCCACGAAGCGGTCGAGAGGCTTGGCCTTCTGGTCCCTACGTGGGAGCGGCCCGCTGCGTGTTGAAGCATGCTCCGCAGGACCTCAATAAAGTTTACAATCCCATACCATACCATACCATACCATACCATTCCACTGCGGGTCATCATTGTCTACCTGCGGTTGAACGAGCAGTAGAGAACAAGAGGTTACCATTTAACATTGCATCTGTATGGTGTCATGCTTGCTTGTTAATTGCCTTCATGCTCAAACTGACAAATACAAATGAACTCGCATAGTTATGTATACCCCGGAGAACAATACAGTCATTTAGGAGCGACATTTGTTAAATGAAGAAGTGACCTCTCTCTCTGTTTTTTTTTTATCTCCTGCAGTTTCTTGCGTTATTCTGCTACACCCAGGAGCTACTCGCTATTCACCAGCAGCAGGACACCCCCCTGCGCACCAAACCAGTCGGACGCTTATATAAAAACTGAATCACATTAGGAGTCGTCACTGGCTTCAAAGGTCATTCCGCGGCTTCCGAATGCGCTCGGCAGCATATCTGCCCTGCGCTCCACAAACCCACAGATCTCCTAAACGCAACCGGAACGACGGCTCACTTCGTGACAGCTTCTGTGTTGTATTGTTATCGATTCCCCCCTCGCCCTCTCTTTATCGGGCACCTCTTTTGACTACACCGATATCCGCTCGGTTATTGCGTACACAGGCGTCGTCGTCGACCGGGTTTCGGTCGCCCTTGCGCGCCGCATATTTGCGAATTCAGCGGCGCGCGATCCAGCGGTGCGACGTCGGCCAGCTGCATGCATGGAGGGCCCCGGGGTGGCGGGGCCACAGCACGCGCGGTTGTTTTGGGCAGGCACGCGGTCCGCGGCGGGCGGGCCCGGCGGATCTCCCCGGCGGGGAGCCGTTTGTATTCAGCTTGCTGCGCTGGTTGCCGCCGCTCAGCCAGCGAGCGCGTGCAACCACGACCCGAGGGTCGGCCTCGTCGGCGCTCCATGCATGGTCCCGCGGTGGCGACCGGTGGGCGAGCGGTGGCAGCCGAAGCGAGCTCATTAGCGGCCTCAAATGAAGCGCGGCGCCGGTTTCCGGCGCGATAAATTCCCCCCGGCGCGCATTGTTTGTCTCGGGCGGCACCCCGCCGAGAAAGTGGTGGCCCCTCCGTCGCTGCCACCAGAACAGCGGTGGCAGGGAGGGAGGGCTGCCTCCGGTGTGCCACTCGTGTACAGTGCACGGGCGCACGCTTAGCGTCAGGACCGTGCGGAACGCCTACATCGGGAGTTATGCAACTACTTTCCTTTCAGCGTAATTCTGACGGCGCAATATGTGCGTCGTTTCACGTTTCATACGCTCGTGAATCTTACTTGAGACTTTGGCTATTATGGGCTCCCCTTAAACGTATAGGACGGACCCGCTGTACATCACCTGCTGGTATTCGCAAACATAGGATGACGACATCCCAAGTGCACTACTTAATCGAATCCTGTCAAAGGCCACGGTCTTGCTTTGTGTCTTACTGTTGACTCAGTGACAGTTTAACACCTATATGGTGTAACGTGCATTGCTCAGCGAAAGAAGGACGACAGTCATCCATCATAGGCGGCTGACTTTTTTTTTTCGCCATCGGTGAGTGCTGAGAATATCGAGCTGGCTCTTTATGGCATCCAATGGAAGCGGGACAGCCTCGGTCGCTCATTGTGACAGCATATGATATCCAGAGAAACATGCAGCGTTCCCTGTTGGCGCAAAAA